>JBBMKB010110392.1:0-21185 GCA_037833945.1 Alaria marginata
GTTCCGGGGGTGGAAAAAAAAAGGGGGGGGGGGGGGGGTGAACACGTGAAAACGCTTGTGAACAAAAATGCTGGTGAACAAATGCTCGTGAACAGCACAGCACGCCCGTGAAAAAACGGCGTTCAAGCAACAACGAACGTGTGTTGCGCATCCGTCGAGACGGCACAGCAATACGCCAGTATTGTTTTAATTACTTGGCCCAAAAAAATCAACAAAATCGTTCATCTTTAGATCTTGCACAAACTCGAGCAAATGGTTGACGTTGCACAAACTCCTCCCTACAGCTTCAAATCCGGGAAATTTCCAAGACGGTCGGGGCTAGAGGTCATAAATTTAAAGTGGAGTGTAAGAGTCAAACATTTTGTTGAAGCTGGGGCAAGTCGAAACCACGGCTCCCATCGACGACAACAGCAACTGGGTGTGATCGAAACAGGTGTTTCGCGAGGTGTGGGGGGGGCGGGGGGCGGTGCTCGCATTTGCCGCCCTTAGCACGATAGGACGCTGACCACGACCACGCCAGTACCACCAGCAGCGACGGTGGGAGCGCATCTGAAGGGGGGCACGGCGGGTCTACAACAGCAGTCGTCGGGCTAGATGTTACACATCGAAAAAGGGCAACACTGACAAATGACTGCAGGTTACGCCTGGTATGTCGAATCATACAGCAATATCATACCATATTTCGGGGTGCAAATATATGGAACATAAATAGAGTACCAGAGAGTCCGGCATGTTTCATGTATGATATATAGAACGATGCAAGGTTTACTTTTCTCGTCTGATTCTGCTCGACAGCCCTGCCATGTACGACAGGCAGGCAGCACCTCCATGAACGGCGTCGTCGAAAGAGACAAATCGAAGGGCTGCGGCGGAGGAAGTCTGGACAAGCAGCAATCTGCAAGCCCATGATATACGCGCACACAAAGCAAACTAAACCAGAGTATTATACGCTGAAAGTGGTGGTCATGCTCGTGTATCGATCGGTTACTTATTCCGGGAGGTCGGAACTCAAGCGGGGGCCTCAAACCTGCTCTTTCTGACATAATAGTGCAATAGGTCACGGTCTTCGGAACTTAATAAAAAAGTTACCAGGTAATGTACCAGGTATATAGTATATAGTAGGGCTACTGCTGTGCGAGTACTCGCAGTCGCATGGCGTGTGCACCTGGCCCTCTGGCCTCTGCCCAGCCCGGATATCTTACTATTAATAGGAACGTGTGTTCCATTCCAGTTTCAAGATAACCGTATTTCCATGCTATCAGGCTGGCCTTCTTAGTGTTTGTTTTGTCACTTCTAGTCGTAGGTGTCCTGTAATACTGCTGTGTGCTGTACGCCGAATGTACAAAGGCGATCACTACGCTGTACCTGGTGTAAAATCGTGCAAGAAAAAGTGTAGAAAAGGGCGTGGAGTAGCGAAAACCCATCACGCCGAAGGAAGAAACTACATCTAAGCAATAACAGCGAACTACAGTAGGTATATCGCTGACCTATACCCTTCATGAGGACATATAAATCCCCCCCGTAAAACGCGCGATCGATGTATCACACACAGCTTGAGTTTCGACGAAATCCTCGATCTCACAGCTGGAGAGTATTATGCTACCGGTGCTTTACTGCTAGATATAATGCTCGTACCCGCAGAAGCTCGATTAAAAACAACCAATCACGAGATGCAAGCAGGACGAGCCGTCAACGTGCTCCTTCCTACCCAACGGTCGTTTCGAACTCGGTATCGCCACACAGCAGCAGTACGAGTACGAGTACAATCTGCAGCACTCTGCAAAACGGTTTGGGTTTTTGGCAAGAAACAGCTGATACTGAATGCAAATTACTAAATAATAGTGTTGGTAACAAATTGCTGTAAGCTGTACCTGGCTGGTACTATCTACTGGTGTGTCAATCAATATACCTGGTAGTATCAATATCATAGTATTTTTTTATTACTTACGAATAGTACATACAGCACGTCCAGCGATACGGTATGCGAGGAGGGGGCTGTGTGGACGCGCTGTCCCTTTACACTGTACACGCCTATCCATGTAAAAACACGATATCTCAGGTCTCTTTGAACGTGTGCTCATGGTTCATTCGTCGTAACGGCTTCGCACGAAGAATACATACACTGCTTGTATCACACGAGAGTGCTTGAGTATATCCAACTGCTTCGACACAAACACGATTCGGGGGACAACCGACTACGCCACAGGATGAAGTCAGTCAGTCGCGCGTCACTTCCAGATCAGATGGGGTGGTAGTTCGTTCTCTCCAAAAAATGGCATCAATAGGACTTAAACACAACAAACACGAACGGCACAGCAGCAGCAAACCGCAACGCCAGGGAGGCTAGACATCGATTGGCGCATTTTTGAACCCAGCAGCGGCAATGACGTATTCATATTAAGAAAAAAGAAAAAATACTCATATCACGTGGTCTGTGCATCATCCCAACTGCAGTACCCCTCGTATATATAGAGACCGGTTTAGGAGGGTCAAGGGCAAGTTGGAGCACCTTATACAAGCTACAAGCAACTTGCTTAGCCTATATTTGCATGTACAGCGCCCTTCCTTTCCTTTCAGCTCGGTTGCGCAGAGCAAAGAGTCTTATCCTGAGGTAGCAAAATGCTCGCAGCTGGGTGGTTGAATCGAATTTCGGAGAGCAAATGACGAAGATAAGGTGATTACACAAACGGGAAACTCTTTCTCTGCTGGTACCCTGGATTCGAATAATTGCCACGCCAGTTGGCGGGCGAAGCAACGTCGTGTTATAGACCGCAACATGTCGGTAGGCCTGGCATGGGCATCCAGTCGAAACAGAACCAAAGACGACTCTCGACAGGCTGCTAGGGTACGGTGGGTGTTAGTAGGTAAGTAGGTACCGGTGGTGGATTACCATGTTGGCACGCGTTGTGACCCTTTTGATCGAGCAGCAGAATCGAGCATTTAGGAGATATGGGGCCCTTTCACAAACAGCACCGGTACGGGCTACGCGAACCCATCGAGAAAAAGCGCCGCTGCCGCCAACGCACGACGCGCCCAGGATCAGAAAGGGGCGCGCACGAGAGACACACACATGGGAGCATACTAGGAGCACCCGTATAGGGTGCCTCGAGCGGTTCGCTGTTGTCGTTGCCGTAGCCGCAACGCACCTGAATTTTGTTGGTGAGAATGATCGCCATGATCACGCCGTAAATTGCTGTGGCTTCGCAGAAGATGACGCTAACCAGGTTCTTGGACCGAATGCGAGGTGCCTTCACCGCCGCACCCATGATGCTGGAGCCTGTGAGGAAGATGCCCCACCCAGCGCCCAGCACGGATAGGCCCAGGGCAAACGCGATGCCCATGTTTGCCCAGCCGTACGGCGACATGTGGGTGAGCACTTCCGGCCATCCTGCGTTGCAGTAGTCATTCGTGCAGAACACGTCTTCTGGCGAGGTACCCGACATCCTTCCTTTCCTTCCGTGCGTTGCGTGCCTAAAGCCTGATTTACTGAGCGTGCACTCTTCTGGGACGGCTTCCGCGGCGAGAGTTGAGGGGGTGAAGTGTACGCAACACACAAGGGAGTCTTACGAGGAGCACCGCAGTTTGCTAATGGTCGCTCTTTCCCTTGATAAGCTACGAGGCACTTTTGATGGAACCTGCTGAGATAACGCAATACGTACAGAGGGAGTTCCATTCTGGCCAGTTGACGTTAATATTTTGCGCACTTTGTGTCGGTTCGTGAGTGTGCTATAAAACCGTCGTTTTTTAGTATTTCCGCCGCTTTCGTCGATACTACTGAGCATGCTTGATGCTCGACGCATGCTGCTGGGTATACGTAGACGAGGTAAGCCGCGCGGGCGTGAGGGGTGCACCCTCCCGCAAAGACGAGACCATGTCCGTGGTTAAGACCGTGAAAAGCCGGAGAGCCCTCCTGACAGCGCTAGAACAGGTGCGTGTGCATGATGCGAGATTGGCGTTCGTACCGACGCAACGTTTTTGATCTGCGATTGCGCGATTGCGCGTGCGCCACCTCCGACTTCCTTTTTTTGTAATTTGGTGGCGAAGTCCATTATCCTTCGAAGTTCAGGCGTTGTGGGTTAGTAACGTTAACATTCCCCTATCTTTGTATTCCTCTAGGACGGAATGCCGTACTCGTGACCAGTGCAAGTCGTCCTCCTTTTGTTCAATATAATAGTGACACTGCTGGGGAACTCGTGTCGAACGGAACATGCCAAAGAGTAGTGTATTGATAGTCGCAGCAATGCCATTCCGATCTCGACGATCCGAACACGCGCATAGGAGGAATTGAACACGTGTTATATATACTACCCTGTATTATGATACTGATACTGATATAGAGTATGTACGAGTGCTACGAAATAATAATGAGCCTCTCGTTCGACGTTCTCCGACGACGCAGACTCCAAAAGACAAGCTTCGCTGGTGGGACCACAAGCAGCGGATACTCGAGCACTGGCTTGACACGAGTGGGGACGATATTGCAGTGGAGGGCGCCTCCTCTTTGATCCGCGGGCAGCTGCAGAGAGGCGACGAGCACGAACACCTGCGCATCAAGTGCTGGAAGCACATCGTAATAGAATTGTCGGCTCTGGTAGAGGACGACGCAGCGCCATCCAATGGAGCGTCGGTGGCGATGACAAGCAGGTGCGCTGCATTATAGATGCAGCCCAGGAATAAGCCGCACTGTTGCTGTTTGTAGTTCGAGGGTCTTGCGGGCTCTCGGATATGCTCATTATGGGAAAAGCGTAGCAGATGCCCGCCGTCTATGGTGTTGAGCACTTTTCACGGATTCTCGGAGATGCCAAGTACGTACGGGGAATGCGGAGGAGATGCCTGCTTTCGTTGGTCTCAAACACTGTTTTTCACACACCGTGCGTTTGTCTACCAACACTAAAGTACGAATACGACACATGTTCCCTGTACTGGGTGCTTTTAGCATGCGCGTGATGTGTTAGATCTTTGGAGGAGCGCCCATCTGCTTTGTCCGGATGCGTGGATGTCTAATCAGCGAAGATAAACTGTCACAAACCCTAGACAGGGTGGTTTCGAGGTACTTCCTATTCCGCAATAACTTGTTGCACGGTCATATCGTCTCCCTGGAACGTGGAAAATCATTTTATTATTTTACCCCCGCAGTATTAGCTATACAAGTGGTAGCAGGAGAGGTTAAGGCCGCGGGGGATCATATCCACCCCCCATCCCTGGGTTTCCGGCTTACTCTAATCTCTGTATACTTTTTCAGCGCAGTCAATTCCGCCGTATTTTTAACACATCCTGCAGTTCGATAGTTAGTTGGCTTGTGCGCGAAAGAGCGGGTTTGGATATTTGGTGTTGAACCCGCAGCAGCTCGTGATTTAGTTTAGATTGGCCCTTGGCTCTCACTCGACGGAGGTCTACACCTCGACTTTGGTGTGCTGCAGTGGTCGAAATTCGTCGAAATTCGAAAGACACGAAATGAGGCAAAAAAGGCAAAAAAGAACCTCAAACTGAACGTGTGCACTTCACTTGCGGGCAGCTACAGCTGCTCGCAAGCAATAGCAGCACGCGAAATTGAGACACGCTCCTAATGGGGCGTGTGAGGGCGTCGGATGCACTATTAATAGACAGCAGCCAGAAACGACTCACAAGGTGATTTCGTTGAAATCAAAGTTGCCAGCAAGCATCACCAAAAACGTTCAAAATCGACATTTTGGTTCTTTTCGCACCCTACTTGACAAATATTCCTTCGGGATCCCCCGCCGCCTTGAAGAATTTAACCAATTAATTGTTTAGTTTGGGGAGGGAAAGCATGGGGGGCATCGGGGCATCGTACGTGATACCTGGTATGTATAGTTTGGTGAGGGAAAGCATGGGGGGCATCGGGGCATCGTACGTGATACCTGGTATGTATGGTCGTATGATCTTACTGGGAAAACGCAACATAAACCGCCGACGTAAAGTTAACTGCTAGCGGGAGGTTTTTCAGCCGCTCACCCGTAAAAAAAGTGCCACCAGATATAAGCGAGAACATTGCAAACGGTTGTTATACGCTGCTGACATCATCAGCCGTGTTCGTCGATGCGTTCTGTCTCGCCAGACGGGGGAGTACCGGTAGCCCGCAGCGTGGAATAGATCAAGCAAACGCATCCCCCGAACAAGAAGACGGAGGGGCCGTGGACTTGTCGGGACTGTCCTTTGTCGAGCGGCAAGAGGAGTGGCTGCGACGCAAGCAGCAAGCCTTGCGTGCCAAGACAAACGAGGTGGAGAGGGCGGTGAAGGACGCGGCAACGTTCAACCCCAACTTGGCCATCAGCCAAAGCTCCCTCAGGCCAGCTCAGGTAAGGGAAAAAATAGCACGGGATACAAGCAGCTTGACCTCTTTGGGACTCAAAGAGGAAAACAAAAAAAATTAAGACTACATAGTCGGTCACACGGCCCTGATACCTTACCGAAGCAGACCCGGCTGTTGGGTAGGGGGGGTGTCCGAAGTGCAACGTTAGGAGCCATACGACACGCGCACACGCACGATCTTCCTAGGCGGTTGATAAGATCGTACTCCTCCTGGTCATGGTCGGTATCAATGGGCCCCAAAAGGGCTGATGCCCCCGATACGCCGTGTACAGGACGACATTTGAAGCGATCGGTCTTAAGGTCCTTCCCAAACGAGTTTCGAGTGCTGGCATTTCTACTGAAGTTAACGGAAGACGCGTTGCGCCCTGCTGGGTCACCGACTGATGACGCTGTGTAGATTGGTTATTCGCACGAATCAGGCATTTGCAGTAAACACCGCATGGTTACGAATTGTACCACTCGCCCCCGGAATGATCTGGGCATGGAAGTTAAAGCTGAGGAACGAGTAATCGTTCCCGATTTTGATATCTATATCCTGTAGCAGCGTTGTTTGCTTAGACCTCTGCGCGCAAGCCGGAAGGAGCTCATCCGCACATGATTCGGTGTTATTTTCTGTGTTGTTCTTATCCATCGCTTTAACGTTGCCGCCCAGGTCGTAGGGACCTTGCGCTTGGTGGCACTCTGAGCGACGTTGTAGAAGGGAACTTACACCAACGTTTTCACTGCCAATCCTACCTGCACAGCGAGAGAACGTGTAGGACAGTAAAGTTCGCATCAACCGACACATCTTACCACTATTGCAACACACCGTTCCACACAAACGCATCCTTTAACAAAAAATTTCCTTGCATTCAGTGAATGCTACCAATAGCACGTCTATGGTAGTGGTAGTAAGACCCAGATTGCCAATCGATTTCATTCTTACGTACTGGTGCCCATTATGTGTTTGTCCTTGTTTTTTTGTAATACGTACTGGAATGGCCGTTTTTGTGCTCGTGCTTATCAAACAATGGCGAAAGGTGTCGGCGGTGGAGCTAAAGCTGGAACAGTTGGCCAACGAGGCGGAGCGACATGCGCGGAGGAGCTCATTCTCTCAATCAATCCAGGAGTCAAAGCGGAGGGCGGAGAAAGAGACACTGCCTGTACCGATGAACACCAACGCTGTGCGCCGGCGGAGTCGCATGAAGCGAAGGGGAAGGTGATGGTCTATATTTCCGCGATCGGGCTTGTGAAACTAAGTCCCGTCCAGCTTTAGTAGTAATGGTAAGCAGGAGTTGTGTGGTACGTTAGAGATAGCACCCATCTTTTTTTAGACTCCTCACTCGAGGAGATGTATTAATAGGTATTACTAGGTATTAATAGGCATTCGACGCGTGCTACGATAGACTAGGTACTGTAGTACTACTACTAGTAGTGTAGAATTTTTTTGGCAGGGGTGCTTTCTGAATGACTGGGCTCCTTAACCCAAAATCGTCGGAATGTCATTTCCTGTTTTGCAACATGAATATTTTGAAATACCTAGGACATGGATTTGGTCATCGAGTCGCACGTTCGGTCTACTCACAACGAGGTTTGGGCGAGGTATAGAGGTCCTCAAGTAATGTCCATTCTCAGAAGGCAAATACCAATGATGTTATAATACTGATTCAAGGAGCATGTGCCCCTCGCCCAACAACGGGAGTTAAGCCCGATACACAGTCCCATGGGCTAGGTATCTAAGGGAAATGTTGTAAAAAACAAATCATATCCCCTGATACTGGGTGGTTCTTCAGTGCCCCGTGCGTGCTACCTGGTATATGTTTTGGGGTCTAAAGCGCAACACACACCGTAGCACAGCCCAGGCGATTTCGTTTCTGCCACTATCTTTGAATCCGAAAAAGCGGGTGTTTAGAGATTTCCCAGCTGCCCTTGCCTTCCGCTCTTCTGCCCCAGGCAGTTTGGATCTGATCACACCCGCGCTCATTTGCTTTGAACACTCCGCTCAGTCATTGTTACGTTGTAGCAGACCGTATTCGTCCCTTGCGCCGACTATCCCCTTTCCACGCCCCCTCGTATCGCCTCCTGCTACAAACAGCCTACCCGGTGAGATGTTTAGTCCACGGCGCGGAACTGCACCTCCTGGGATGTTTCTGGACCAACAGGTCCAAATGGGCCAGCTCAACCCCGCGAGCGACGCCAATTTCGATGAGGAACCAGAAGAGAATGAAGGCGAGGCTCCTGAGGGGGATAGAGAAGGTGGCGACGGCGGTGGCGGTGGAACGGAGGGCTTAGATAAAAATCAGGACGGCTCGGAAGGGGGGGGTGGCGACGGTGTAGATGGAGGGGACAAGCCGGAGGAGGACGAGGAGCCACCTTTCGACAAAGGCTCGTTCTTCTTCAAGGTGGACGATAAGGATAAGGGGCACTACAAGGTGCGAGACGTCTCGCGTTTCCTTCTGACCAGCATGTACAAGAGAAAGGACCGCGTCACGCGCACCGCCGGCGTGTCTCTTCTCGTCGGCAAGCTCGAGAACCCGCCGCACGAAGAGAAGGTCATATCCGCCCTCTTCGATACCGATCGGTTCACCGAGCGGGCGGCGGCGCAGTGGTGGGAGGACAACGGGCACCGATTCGAGGATGCGAGGAGCTTGGCCGAAAAGAAGGTGCGTAACGAGTGTCAGCCTAGAATAGTTACTTAAATAAGTTCCCTGCCGATGCCCGAAAATAAGGTACGTGAGGAGTGTCAAGCTAGAAGGATGACTTATGTGGACTGTCCGCCATTGGCGTTGTGCCGGAGTACGTACCGTACATCCCCCCCCCCCATGCTGATTGTAGTCACGCCGTGTGGTTATGCCAGCGACGGATATCATTTATGGCTCGTGACCGATACAGGGAAGGGTGATCAAGGAGGTAAGCGCGTGTCGCAGTGAATGTGCAGAGAAGATTCAGCTGTGTATGGTTCCAGGACACGAAGAACAGCAGCAGTGTCTCTCTCTTCATAATCCACTCTTTGTGACGGCGCGAGTCCCGAGCGGCGAACGAACGCCCAGAACAGCGCCTCGCTCTGGTGTTTCGTCCGGCAGAGTATGATGCCCCTATCTCAGTTGTGAGAACATCTTGCGTGCAGCTGATGACTGCGGTAATATCTCGTGTCGTTCTCCGTTGCTTCCAGCATATACTCGTACCCTCACATCTACGTACCTGTTCCAGCATTCGGAGAGCAACGGCTAGATCCCAGGTCAGGGGGAGGGGGCGGGGTGGAGGGGTTGTTCACGCAATCCCTATGCCATAGCCTTGTTCGTTTTCGTTGCTTAATACTGTGCCAGGGTATGTCCTTACCTTACAGCAAGGATAAATTTGCGCCTGCTCAGGTCTCATGTGCTCACCAGAGGCCCAAGGAGCTCGCGTATACCTGATATAGGCTATGTCTGATGGCGCCTGTTCAGCGCACAACACTCTCGCTATCGGCCCCTTCACCCGCCCCCATTTTTGATGACCGCTTCTTTCTTTTGTCTCTGCGTTGTATCCCAGGAGCTGGATGACGACAGGAAGCGTACGATGGAACGAAACAGCGAGGTTCTCCGTCGCGCGTCCGCTCCAGCTCGAGCAGCGATAAACGCAATGAATGCCATCAAAGCCTTGTCGGCAGCAGCTGCGCAGGCACCCGCTGACAATCCCATTCCCTCCGTGCCCGAGCAAGAGTAGCGGCTTTGTTTCACGAGGGAGGCTCCTCGTCTAACGTCGTGCTTGCTCTTGATAAACGTGTCGATGACTGGACACGACGACCCGATTTTATTTAATCATCACTGAGGGAAAGTAGCGACGCGGGTTGGGTCATTTATTGAATGTGTCCGGAACAAAGAGAGGGAACGAGCGACATGCGGGGCGGAGCGAACGAGCCGGAAGTCGATTTGATGGGTATTGTTAGGAAGCTCCGCGTCTCATGGGGGGGAGCGAGATGCGAACATTGGGTTAGGGATGCCGTAAGGGTTGCCCTTGACTTCGGCGCTAGAGGCAGGAGACCATTGGAGCTGCATTGACCGGGATGAGTCTAGGGCAGCCTACTCCTTAAGCTCCTTTGTTTTTTGGGCGGGTTTACTGTGTGGACAACCGTGACAGGTGGAAGGCGTTAAAAGCTAAAGATGCGGAGTGACCGCACTTTGTGAAGTGACGTGACCGCAAAAGGACCAACCTGGTGACGTGGTGGTACATGACCGCTAAATCCGGGGACACGAAATAAAAATCCCCGTTTCGTAAAAAAGCCTGAAAAATCAACTGAAAAGTGACCTTTTTTCATTTTTTGAAAGGCTTTGACCCAATAAGCCTTGAATAAGCTCCCAATACTTTTCGCGTTGCTCGCTTATCCAAACGCATAGGCCGCAGTTCGCAATGCGAATTTGATTATTCGTGTAGGGGTCGCATAAACAAGCAAAATCAAGTAGTTTAGTAAAAAAACCGCCAAGTAAGTGCTAATATGGCCCGCAAGGGGGGTTTTAAGACATATATGGAGGCTTTTTCGGGGTACGTAGGGACAGGGGATGCGGTTCAGTGACGGGAAAAAACAGGTGACGTGACGGCCGTCACCAGGTGACCGCAGTGGCCGCGACCCGTCACTCCGCTTCTTGATTTAAAACAATCCGACCTGCAATTCGAAATCGGCCGAATCGGCGCGACAGGCCTCGGCGATAAAAAAAGCTTCACAACTAGTAGTTGTCTGACCCTTGCCGATATTTAGACCACCCGCTACCGTACGAAAAACGGAACGAGCCCGGTATCATACAACTCCATCGAGGACTAAACGTCCAGCAATCAGGTAGCACAAATAGTTTTTGAGAGTATCATCCAGGCCTGGTGGCAGGGCCCCGGGGATCTGTATATAACACGAAGAAGGTACTTTGATATTTTTTCCTTATGCTCGCCAGTTTTTCACTCAAGCCGGCGCCCCTATATTGGCGATGCGTGCATCAGCTACCCATCCGGTTTTCGGTTTTACGTTTTTTCTCCAGCCGCTTCTTTTGCTGACTAATCGGCGGCCGAGAGGGAAACCAAGACATATAAGTAAGAGCCCGACAGAGCGAAAACCGCAAACGAAGTCGCCGACTTCGTTGCGTTCGGAGACTGATCTATTTCCATATGTATACCGCCGTCCCCAAGTGGCCTTGGCGTTTCCCGTTTTTCACCCCCCCCGCTCCACAGTGAGAGCACCATCCCTAAAAAACCCTCCCGCGTCCCCATATCCCACCCCTGCTAGTAATGCACCCATCGTGATGACGTGAACCGATTCAAAGCGCTCTCGGCCGTTTTTCGCGTTATTTTCTCGCCGTCTTCTGCCCTCGGCCGATCAAGCCTTTCATCGCCAACTACCGCCCGTTCACCCCGTTGATACATGCTGACACGCTAACCTAATCGATTATCAGCTACTCTCATGCGCACTACTTCGAATTAGCGTGCGCGTTGTCGTTTGTATCTGGGGGGGGGATATTAGGCTAGCACAATAAACGTAGGCCTACTGCCCAGTCCACTGCCCACTGCCCACCCCCACTGGCATTCCCCTCTAACACTCAAACCACCAAACGCCCCCACCCCCGCCCCTGCCGTATGGCCGTAAATCCCCCCGTCCCTCCGCCACCCCCGTCGAAGCTCCGACGGCTTTCCCTGGGGTCTAAATCACTAGCTTTTCCACAATACAAACTAGTTTCGACGGCCACGGCGCAACCGTCCACGTTTTTCACGCCGAGGGTGTGCCTATCATACAATAGTCGCCGCAAGCCAATCCTACCTAGTAAATACTACCTGGTAGTCTATATTACCCCAAACGCACAGCTGGGAGTGGACGCCGTACGTCGGCTGCGGACAGAGCGGGTACTCTTAAAGCCATCCCAACCACTAAAAATAAAAAAATGTGTGCCGTGGCCGCTGCTATTTTACGAGTAAATTATTTTTTTACATGTCGTCAGCTGGCCGGGGGGGGGGGGCCTGATCTTTTTACATGTCATAAGCTGGCCGGGGGGGGGGGGGGTGGCATGACGCTTGTTTGTCGCGCTAGTTGTACACCGGTGACAACTTGCCATTTTCAGTCACGCCGCTTGCTTTCGGTTGTTGGAGGTTTTACACTCCTCCATTAATGCGTGCGCGCGAAGGGGACGGCAACACGCTGTGCCGAGACAAAAAACGAGTCCTCCTTCCGGACTACCAGGTAACGTGCTAGTAATAACTCGCCAGCAATGGTCAGCGCTGTACTCCAAAACTATCTATAGCTTCTGATTGTGATTCTAGGCACGCCCGAGTACTGTATTTACCGGAAAACACAAATAAAAAGAGAAAATCGTCATTCAATGACTATTTTCACGCCGTACAAAGAAGGGAGCTATAGGCGCGCTCCAACACATCAAACCTTACCGCTGCGTTAAAAAATAAAAAGCTCTACCGGAGTAGCAACGCGAACACCGACAACCAAGAAAGGCTGAGGGTAACTCGACACGCAGAAACTTCCGGAGCATTGTTCTCAACCAGGCTACTCACGCACAGTGTACTCTCGACGAAGCGGGACCCGCGAAACGTCATAAGAAAATTTTAACCCACACACCACCCACCCAACCATGCATCCATCCGTTCACCCACCCATCCGTCCACCCATCCCTCCATCCGCCCACCCACGCATCCATCTATGCATCCACAGCAAACAGACCATCGGAAAATTGCGGGCACGTGACCCCTTTCTCACAAAAAAATGAAACAAAAACTTATCAGAAGCGATTTACTTTCACTGGGCGCAAAATGCACCGCAGTCAACGAACGGGGGAGTGAGCAGCCGTATGGCCAAAGCCGTGCTTCTGTTTTACAAACATGGGTGGCATCATGTGCCGACCTCGGGTTTTTTTACGGTGTACCACAAAATTATCTTGAAAAAAAACTTGACCAACGAAAAAAAAACACGTGTACGAAAGGAAACTCTTCTGCAAAAAAATAAACATAGGATCGCCAAGGACGTTAACCTCCCTCCCAACCAGATGCAGTACACCACGCTCTGGACGATAAACAAGCGAGAAACCCTCTACTCCACCTTATTATTTTATCGACGACTTTTGATGCCTCTCTCCGCAAAACGGGCAGCAAGCCACCACACGTACACATCCACACCACTCAAGAAACCAAACGTAAAACAGAGCTCAAAACCGACCGGCCGGGAACGCCAATTACAACCCGCCCTGCCCCGCCCCGCCTCTTTCCCCCGCACCAAACCAAGAAACACGCCGCGATAGCACCAGCAGCAAACAAGCAGAAAATCATACAATGAGCAGGCCGTCGAAGGGAATCGACTGGCACCCGGGGCCAATAATATTGTGCCCTTCTTTATTTCTTTCAGTCCACGGAACGAGCCATCACCGATGCTGTTCGCACTTCGCCGCTGCTGCACGAAGGTGACGACCGTCGCATCGCGCTGGAACGACCCGCCGGTGTTCCGCCCTCTCGCCTGATACAAAATAAAATATTCACAAGACGTGATTGCGATCGTCGGCTGGGTTAGGTCTTGTTGGGTTTATACACAGAGAGCATGCGGTTAGGGGCACTGCTAACCATCAACCGCCCACAGCGCGTCATAACAGCAGCAGCGTGGAGGGGGGAGGAGAGGGGAGAGAGGGTAAACTCATAATTTCCCGCACAGCCGGGTACCACCGTCCGATCTCAACGGCAAGACTATCTCTACAGCCGTGCGACGAACATAAACAGTTTGTCACCCTTGCATAGGCGCCCTGGCATAGACGACGACGACGACGGAGTGTCAGTTGCACACCACGTCCCAGTACCGTACATCTACGCAAAGAGGCCCACGAATCTCCCTCGCGTGTAAATGAACTGTTTGCCTCACCGTCTTTGCCGGGATGCTGGAGTGGAGAAGGCCGAGCTCGCTGCCTGCGGAGTGCTGCACTCGTGCCTCGGGGGACACGCCGCGGCATCGAGGCCTTGCGGTGACGAAACGGACATGGAATTCGGGCGCCGGGGGCGTGCCGCGTTGACGCCGGGCGTCCGAGAACCATTGCCCCGCCGCCACCTCCCGGCAGACCGTGGAGGTGTGTCGCCCCACAACTCCCATTCCGCTCTTTTCCGTATCAGCTCGTACTCTTTAACTGCTCGTCGTCGACAATGAAACCGAAGGGAGTAGCCAAGGCATAAGAGGCGGATAGGGGCATTTGGGCGGCAGCAACGCGGGTTAGCACCGATTGATGCGGTAAATCCCAGCGAGGTGAAGCACGCAACTCGGCGGACGTGGGCGCGACCTTTGTGACTATGCACGACACGATATAATCACGTGGTAGGGTGCACCGAAATCCTTGCAATTGCGAGCATGGGGCGATGTAGGGGTAGTTGTCGGGTTCAAAGCGGGGGTGAGTGTCCTCGGCGTGGGCTCGGGGGTGAGGCGGGAATGGTTTGGGAACGACGACGGGTACTCCTGGAACCTGAACGCATCCACCTTCCATCAGGGCGCTTTCATGAAAAATACAATATATTTGCTGGTCCGGGTAGGCAAACACCGTGCTTTCTAAACCCCTTGCAACGGACGAGAAACCGCGGCTCTGAGGGTTGTAACGACGCATCAGCTGCGCACCCACTCCTTGCCTTAGGGGGGGCACAGGCGACCTGAGCGCACGCTCGTCAGGATTGACCCTCAAAAACATCCCGACCACTCTTCGTAATACAACATTCGGTGTCCCTGCCGGCGGATGCCCTCACCTAGTTCGGTCCTGGTAACTTGCAGCTGCTGCGCGAGGACCTCCACGTCTTCCTTGCGAAGGGACGGCGGCAGCGCTATCTGGGGACTCCAGCCGCCGCCCGAAAGGGTATCCTTGTCGAAAAAAGATGGGTTCCTTTCCCGCCGGTCCTCGGGGTGCACCGCCAGATGATAGTCGACCACCTTTTTCAAGAGACGCTGCACCTATTGGGACGTTGTAGAGCGGTGGCATGTGCGGACAGGACGATGGCGATGGGCGATCAAAGTGTGTTCGAAATAGGTATTCAGTACACAACCGAATCTAAACAGCGAGGGAGATATAGGAAACGTGTGCTCTGGCCTGGGTAACCCAGTGGCGAATGAGCAAGGTGAAAGCGATGTGATATATTCTTGCGTTGTGGCGTGTTTTCGTCGGTGGTGCGAGAGAGGGCAGAGGCACACAAAGGATAGTCCGAGTGAGAGTCAGTCGGCGGTGCGACGTGGATTTGTTTGGCCGTCAAATCTACCTGTCCGTGAAATAACGGCGAGCGGGAGATAATGGATTGATTTTTGCTGTGCCGCGCCGAGCGTGCGTGCACGATTTTCTACCCTGCTTCCATTTCACAGTTAATCGGAGTCTAAAACACGCAGCGTAAATACGCGGTGCTGGACAACAATAACGTACATAAATATGTCGTATGCGACGTTGGTCATTCTACTGGCAAGTTTTGACGGTCGGGCGAAGAGAGCACGAAGAGGTTCAAGCAGTGGCAGGATAGCGCCGCGGAACACTCATTAGGGTTGACTACGGCACGTCCCCACCGCTTGGCACCGTCCCGCGTGATTCCTCTCTGCAGAAAACAAGGCGCACGACAGCAGGGTGCCACCATAAACGTACGCACCTCGGTCGGCGAAGCCGGGGAAACCTTGACCATGGCTGCAAGTGCGACGGAGTCCTGGTCCTGGTGCTGCTGCAAGAAGGGGTGGGTAAGGAGCTTCACGGCGGTCGGTCTCTCGCCCGGATCGCGCCGCAGCATAAGCTCCACAAAATCGCACAGCTCAGGCGAGAATGACTGCGGCGACAGCGTCGGCACAGGGTCCTCCGTAATAGCCTGGATTAGATCGAACATGTGGTCCGTGCTCGTGCTGCTAGTGGACAGGGGGAACCGTCCCAGCGCGAGCGCGGCGATCACCTGAGTCATTGGTTAGACGAGGAGGCGGTCAAGCGACGGATTCATTCACGCAAAATTTGTCGGGTTCGGGACGGAAGCTGGATAGTTTGAGGAAGGCTGGGGAGGGACATATGCCAAGGTCGAAGGTGTGGTACACAGGACGCCCGCCTACCGCCACAGCGGATATCGCTTCGCCTTTGTTGTTCACGTGAGTTCTACCATATGAACAAAGCCTCGGCGTACTCTTTTCCCCGAGGGTCGTTCGGGAAAGGGACGTGACCGCAGGAACAGTACACGCACGTGGGAGTTTAATCATTCAGCACTACACTCCCGTTATGGGTACAAAACACTTAAAACAATTCTACAGCAGGACCATTTTAGGAGATGGAAACAACTCTGCGGTAGATATACCCAAAAGCTGACCCGCTACACAACGCAGTAGTATATACGCACCATGCCAAGGCTCCACACGTCGCTGGGGTAAGAATGGTCACTGTCTTTGATGCGCTCCGGGCTCATGTACGTGACGGTGCCAGTGAAGGTTTGCGCGAAAGAGCCTGTCTCGTTTAGCTGGCGTACCACGCCAAAGTCCGAAATCTTCACACGCCCCTGACGGTCAAGGAGTATGTTGGAGGGCTTGATGTCCCGGTGAATCTTGCGCTTCGCGTGCATTTCCGCCAAGCCGCGCAGAACCGAGTGCGCGACGGCAGCAAGGGCAGGTTCGCTAAGCACCTCGCGCCGGGTGACAAACTGCTGGAGCGTGCCGCCATCCATGTATTCCATCACCATGCACACCCGGCCTCGCTCTCTGTTCATGTACGCGTCGTGGAAAGTGACCACCGGGAGGTACAGGTCCTTTCCACTCCTGCCACTCTCTCGGCGGCGGCGTTGCTCCGTCGTAGACCGAGTCAAGTCTCCCGTGCTGCTGCACCGTTCACGGACGCCGTCGCCACTTCCCCTGTTTGTCGGCGTGAACTCACAGGTGCTTGCCCGCCTTTCCGGTACCCCCTGGTCCGCAGCGGTGCCCAGGTTGTTATCTCCATTTCGCCGTCGTCCGGCTCTCTGCCGTTGAATCCCCGAGGAGGGCGTTCCATCGCGCGAAGAGAGCGTGTCTCCTCGGGAAGACAGGGTCGCCGTGGTCCGCGTTTGGTCCCCTCCATCGGTGCCGCTGAAACTGTCACCACCGCCTGCTGCGCCTGGTTCACAGTTCGGACTGTCGTCATCACGCCAGCTGCCGCTGCCGCTGCCGCTACCGCTGCCGAGTCCGCTGCCGGTTCCGCTGCTGCTTTCCAAACTCCCGAGGCTCCACTCGTCCCACCCGCAGAGGCCGGCTACTCTTCCAACGTGCTCATGGGCCGGGGTCTTCGGAGACATGAGAGGGACCTGCAGCGTGTGGCGACCCGAAAAAAAAAATGTACGAAACATTTGATGTCGGCGAAAAACTAAAACAAGGGTCGGCAGCGCAAACGGTCTGCCACGTCTCGTAAGAAGTTAACCTTTTCAGAGCTGCAAAAATGATCCTATACAAATTCCAAGTAAACTCCTCCCAAAAACGTGGGTGCGGTTCTAAAAGGTTAAGAGCGTCATGAAGAGCGCCGACGGCAGATCTTTTCAACAGTTTTATGCGGCTGGACTGTTCATCTTAGCGGTCTATCTCTTACCGTCTTCATCGAGTGTAGCGTCTTGAGCTCCTGCAAGATCTGTCGGCGCTTGTCGTCATCGTGCACCTCTACCATTTTCACCGCCACCAGTCGCATCGACGGAACGTGTATTGCCTTGTGCACTGTGCCGCCGCCCCCTCTCCCAATCTCCTCCAGCAAGATGGTGGGCTCGCGCGTGCGGCGGGGAGTAGTAGTCAACGGTGGCGGCGGCGGGACGAGTCCCCCCCCCCCCCCTCTCCTCTTCCGCTGCCGCCGCCGCCACGTACCCCACCCCCTCCGAAGCTGCTGTCGCGGCTGCACGGGGTACGGTAGTCCGACATCTGAAGCGTGGACGGCCGTAGGGCGCGCATTCTGTCTTCGTAGCTCATCTTGGCGGAGGCCGAGCTCCTGCTGTCCGAAAAGTCTGTTCCCGTTGTCGGTCAAGTGGTTCAGCCGACGGAGCAACGTTGGTGTTCCGAAATAATTAGAAAACCAAGCGACAGTTGAGGTCATCGAGGGAAGAAACGAAACACGAAGAAGGAAGGAAGTATAGCAGGAACGAAGGAAGGAAGGAAGGAAGGAAAACGACCCATGAAAGGTTTAGGCTGGTGGGCGCGAGGTCGGTCTGGCTGCACGTCACAGCCTGTTTGTACGCAGGCGTGCAAAGTAGAGGAGGCTCCACCGCCGACATCCTCTGCTTCAACTTTCACAAATTATTAACAGTCGGCACGGACACCACTCACGACAAGGTCTTCGCGAAGAGTACTCACCGGCATTGCTTGGGGTCGGCGTCGACTTCATACCGTCCGGTTTGAGCACGAAGCCGTGCATCTTCAGCGTGCCGCCGTCCTCGCTGAGGTCGTACGACTGCTCCATTTCGCCAAAACCTTGGGCCTGAAAGCTGCCTAGGTCAAGCGAAAGTCCGCCAAGGCCGCCGCTCCCAGTGCAGCTATCTAGGCTGTCGATCGCGCTTAAAGGTCGGGCGCCCCAGGTCCGTTGATCGCGCCCGCTCGACAATTCAGAACTCCTAGTCCTGCAGACTACAGGGTTTGCCGGTGCCATGCTCTTGCCACCCTCATAAGGTGCCAGCGGGGACCCCTCACCCCGCTTCAAGCTCACATCGATATCCTCTGGGACGTCTTCCGCCTCCCGATCCCTTGCTTCCGCCACAGCCCCCGCCGACCCCAACTCTGCTGCCATCGTTTCCGGGGCCATCGCCATGGGTCTGTAGCCCACCTGGTTACAGCTGCCTCTCCGGGGTGTTCTAGCATCCTTGCCTCCACCGTCGCTGCCGTCACCACCATCATTACCGGAAGCATGAGCGAGGAAACTGGGGTTGTTGCCGAGCCTCCCGGTGCTACGGATGCGCTGGATGGTCTTCACGTGTCCCCCGCGGCCGAGCACATCGCCCATGTCTTCCGCCTCGAAACGGCCGGCCCTGGGCGAGGGAACTCTCTCCATTCTTCCCGGAGGCTCGCCCCTGGTGACTGCTCGCCTTCCTCCGCTGGCGGAAGCAGGTAACGTGTTCATGGACGGCGTTGAGTGAGAGCCCTCTTCGGAAGAGTAGAAGCCCTGTCGCTGGCTGCTAAACAAGGTGCCTCCGTGTACAGAGCGACTTGCTGCTGGTTCTGTGTCGACAGAAAAAGCCCGCACCGGCTTGCTTTTTTCGGCGGCTACGGCGGCGGCCGCAGCGGCCGCGGCCGCAGCGCCACCCCGAGAGGAGCTCCCGAGAGTGGATATGCGAAAAAGAGGCTGTTGGCCGTGTCGGTGCACGGTATCAAGGGCCTCGGTTTCGACACCCGTCTCCACACTAACGTCCATACGCATCCTTCTGCGGATCCATGATGCGCTGCCACGCGGATGTCCACCGTCTCTGCACGCCGGAGTCGAACATGAGGAACCACCACCAGCGGCGCTGCCGGTCCCGGTATGGTTGCGGCTTGCAGCGTACATTTGCGCAACCTCTTCTGGGGACTCGACGGAGCTGGTCACTCCGTCGAAGACCTCGTTGGCATAATCCAACCCAACATCGGTGGAGTTCAACTCCTCAAAATTCCCGTCGACGCCACCACTACCGCCGCCGCTGCCGTCGCCGCCGCCGCCCTCCATGCCTTGACGAAGCCTATGATCCGAAAATTGCTGGCGTGCAGCCACCATGTGAGATGGGTTGCGCTCTCGCCTTGAAGCCGAGTCAAATATGCTGCAGGAGGGGCTGCTACTGCCATCGAGGTCGCGATCAGGCAGAAGCGGTCGTTCCCCCTCGCTGTGTACCGTTGCGGCCGCCGCGGCTGCCTCCGCCGGGATCGCGTCGTCCTCCGACAACGTCCGCCATAACGGTTTCGCGACGGCGGGGCCGTGTGGCCGTTTGCACGACGACCACAAGCGAGTCCCTAGTCTTTGTATCGGCGTACTCGGTCCCACCTTGCCAAACGACAGGAATCAAACACATGTGGGAACAACACAGTGTTAATCAACGAAAGTTCAAAGGGGGACATGAACGCAGAGCCGCCGAGAAGGGAAACATTAGGAGAGCCACGTGAGTCGGTCCACATAGCACCCGTTCGCTCATATCGGCCTGCATAGTGTCATGCGGGCACGCGATGCTAAAGGCCTCGTTTCGGAACAGAGAAAAACTATTAAAATAGCCCTGTTCAGGGCCAGATCTACGCAGTTTCGAGATCGGACAAGGCTACTCTTGACAAACATGGAGTGCTGGGTTGGCTGAGAGGATAATGGCCTGCAAAATTGCGAAATCGGGTGTCTGCGCCGGCGTATTCTCGATAGATTCGGACGGTAAACAACGGATATCGGCGCCTCAGCCCGAAACCTTCCACACGAACAGGTGCCATCAACGCCAAAAATGAAAACAAATATATCCATGTCCGCCCACCCATCACATGCGTTGCTTGCATTCGCGATAAACGATAAACCCAATCAATCCGCAATCTGGCAAAAAACAAGAAACGAATAAAAAGCACACGGCGAAACGCCCACCTTGTCAGAGCCCACCGGAGCCGTCTTCGTCGACGACTTGCTGGTCTCCCGTCCGGCCGATTTTCTTCGAACCAGCGGCGCGGAGCCCCTCGCAAAAGTCGCCGTCCCCAGACTCCCGTCATCGTGGGTGGCACGGCATCGCGGCCAGGAGTCTCGCGTGTCGCTGCCGTGGCCAGGCCCGGCAGCGAAGAGGTTCCGCCGTTCTTGGCCGTCGTCGCGCATGAAGACAGACCCGCTACCACCGCTGCCCGGAAGAACGATGCCACTATCTTGTTTTTTCGCCGTCTGGGGGGGGGGGGGGGGGGGGGGGGGGGGGGGGGGGGGGGGGGGGGGGGGGGGGGGGGGGGGGGGGGGGGGGGG
>JBBMKB010110503.1:0-21174 GCA_037833945.1 Alaria marginata
CCCCTCTGTGTCCCCCCTTCCTGCCCCCCCTTGTCGCCCGGAACCCTTCATTCCCCCCCATGCTCCACTGTCCCTCTTCGCCCCTCTTCGCCCCTCCGCTTCCAGACCGTCTGTTTGTCTAACGGAGTAAACGTCGATCGGGAGGACGTCGAGTTCTTACTGCGACAGCACAGGTGAGGTGGCCCGCTCAGGGGAACGATTACAGAGTAGTTGTAGCTTTTCGGTTTGGTTTGTCTCATGTTCATATTACAGCCATGCTACTGTGGCGGTCGCGGTTTTCAAGAGAATCCCTAGAACCAATTTAGGCTAGATATATATTCCGGTGATTGGGTTAAGGCAAGGGCGTAGGCCGAACTCAACCCCTAACTCTGACCCCGACCCGTACTCAAAACCGGCGAGACACAGGCGAGAAATGCGGTCGCGCCGGTTTGGGTGTTTTCGTAATCGCTTCGATCTCTGGACCACGATTTCCGATCTGTGGACCACGGTTTGCCTCCTTACACGAATAGCGGGTAGACATTCCCTGGGGAGGGTGGACCTTCCTGGAAAGTTCCCTGCCTGGCTCGTCTCTAGGACATACTTTTTCAGGGCATACTGCTAGACGTTTCTCACTTGCCCGCGTCTGTCTAAGGTAAAATGTTCATTTTTCAGGGACTCGAAGCCACTTACTTGTTTGTGCGAGTGGCTGAATGTTTGGTGTGTTTAGAGGTCATGACAAGCACTGCTGCCATGGAATGGTTTGTTGTGCTGCGCCAACAACATACAAAGTATACCCCGGAGTGTTATGATATATGTAATCCCGGTTTTGAGCGGTCTATAACTTCTTCTGTGAAAAGTACGACGACCCCCCCCCCCCCCTCACCGAAATATTTGTCACGGACGGGGGTCCTGAATCGAGGAGCGACCCGATATGTTGGATTCCGTCGCGATTGTTCGACCAAAGACTCGTTCTACGATAGACCCCCCGAAACTTCTTTAACGTAATCGCTGGTTTTGAAACCAGCTCCACACCCTATCTCCTGAAATATGGTGCCCCTTGCCGCCCCGACGCCATCGTTCGATACTCCTTTCCAAAACAAGAGATTATAATACTGTTTGTTTTTTATAGAATCCTTCCTCGTATCGGGCAGCCATGGAACGTTCGTTACAGAAACCGCTGGTTTTGTGGGGGGTCTATTGTAGAACGAGTCCAAACTATACGCTGGATGCCTGGAGCACGGGATTGCTTCTCGGTATTCTCTTGCAGTGGTTTCCTATGTCGGTTGTTGGGCGAGACCTACAGTAGGGCCGCTCGAGGGAGGATCGTCAGAAAGTTTGGTGCTACCCCTTGATGTAACACGCGTCGCTACATTGTACTGGTATTGTACTGGTATTGTACTGGTATTGTACTGGTATGACATTGTACTGGTATTGTACTGGTATTGCACTGATATTGTACTGGTAACTGGTATGCAGCTGTCTTTATGACATTGTGTATAAATATCTCTGATACGCTGTTGCCTTGCCCGCCTCAACGTTTACCAGGCGTAAGACGATGGCAAGGGGAAGATAATATATCGCCCCCGCGTCGGTGCAAGCTTCCTTAGCTTAAACATTCGCATACCTTCCCTTACACGTTGTTGCCTTGTAAGCTTCTAGCAGGGAACAAGCGGCTGTGCGGCATACATAGCCTCAGACTAACACTCAAACCCCCTTCCGCAGCTTGCAAGCGAATAACTCTGATACGTTTTTGCGCCGTTTCCCTTTACTTGCACCAGGCACAAGCCGTCGATGGGGGGCAAATACGCCATCGCCCCCGCGTGGGTGAAATCACCATCTGTGACTGTCCCAGGCGCCGGAGGTCCTGCCGCGAATGCTAAGATCGGCGTGCGTTACGACGAGTTCCTTCGGACATGCTTGGCGGCGAACGATGTTGTTGTCTCTGCACACTGAGACATCTCGGAACCATTTAAGCACGAACGAGGTCTCCGTCTGTGACTTAGCTGAAATTGAACTGCAACCGGAAATCTCGCCGCGTGTCGAGTTTCCGGATCGTGATTCAAGGAGACACGCACTGGAAGGGAATGGTTTGGTTTGGGACATGCATAGCTTCGAACGATGTTGTCGTGTTTGCATACTAAGACATCGGAGCCATTTAAGTACGATGTTTCCTCCCGTGACCCGACATAAGTGTGGCTAACTAGGACGAGCTCCCTCGGACATGCTTAAAGGCAATCGATGTTGCCATGTTTGCGCACTGAGACACCATAGGAATTTAAGGCCAAGGAATCCTCTAGTGACCCAGCTTAAAGTAGGGCACATACTTAACGACACACGATGTTGTCGTGTCCGCATAGTAAGACACCATAATCAGTAAAGCTAGAAGCCTCCTCCTGTTCCCCAGCTTAGATGGGCCTATTCGGCGTGCGCTACATACGACGATTTCTGTCGGACATGGTTAGCGGCAAACGATGTCGTGGTGTCTGCGCACTACGATATCGGAATCCTATACGCAGGAGGTCTTCTAGGACTCAGCCATCATTGGGCTAGCGGCAAACGGTGTCGTGGTGTCTGCACACTAAGATATCACAACCATTAACTGTGACTTCATTGGGCTCGAACTGGAGATCCCGCCCGTGATTTTTTTCTGGAGCGATATTCGAGGAAGCACGCAACGGGAGGGTTTCGCTCGGACATGCTTAGCAGCACACGATTTTGTCTTGCCCGCACATCAACATTTCAGAAGAACTAAAGGACGAGGTCTCCTGTGATTTAACGTTGGGTCATTTCTATGGAAGCATTTGTCAGATCCCATCGGAGGTCCCGCCGCATGCCAGTATTTCTGCGGCAATGCTCGAGAACACAGCCACGGGAATGCTTTTGTTACGTTCGGGGTTCGACGTCTGCGTAGCAGGGCGGTCCGCGTTTCGACCACGTGTCGATGCCGATCTGGGAAGATAGCGATGCCGGCCGTTGGGACTGGTTTTGTGGCTAACTCGATCTTGACAGAAGGATCAAAGTCGTTCCAGCAACAGAGTGGGCAAGTTGCGACCACGACTCCTACATGGAGGAAAATAGGTATTTCGATAAACTTTGTGGAGTATGGGTCCCAAACAGTACGTGGTGAAGAGCGTCACTGCCAGAGAGATTAGAGCCGCGCGCGAGGATAACGTCGAGCACGAAGGAGACCCTAAATCTGATGAGCGGCAACGACAAAGAGAGCCCACGGCAACGGTACGGGAGATGTTATTCGATTCCAATCGTTTCCACCACTACTGTATCCAGTATAAACTACTCGCACCAGTGGCTCTGCATTCCAGTCAAACCCTAACCCTTAATATGCGTTTGTTGGCGCAGGGTATCGCGAAATTGAAACAAACAAAACATGAGGTGGCAACCCGCGGAGCCCTCAAAGTGGCCTTATTAACGTAGCGGCTACACCAGCAAAGCAACTATATTCATTCGGAGCTGTCATCAACAATATGCAATAAAGTGCTCACAAGGTGCGGACGTCCGCCCACAATTCCTAGTAGGACGCAGCTCGTCATTTATGCGACTCGGCGAACACCTCGCGGCGCTTCGCGCTTGGGGCAGGCGATGTCTGCGTGGTCGGTGTAAGGCCGACGTGCTCCGTCCCGGCAGTTTATCGAAGCGAGGGTCTATGGTAGTTACACTGCGGCTATACATGAACTGAGTGCACCCCCTCGTCCTATCGCAGCCTTCGTCCACAATAGGTTTGGGCTGAACGTTGGGCTGGGTACACTGAACGAGATTAAACACGATGACCTCGCTGAGCGCAGTTGGAGCCGAACCACCACCTAAGCGTTGTGCCTTAAACACCTCTTGAAGACGCAGACGGGATGTGGCTAGGTCCCTTAGCCAGGGAGTGGTCGCCGTTAGAAAATGTTGCACACAGATAGATGTAATGTCGCCATTGATAAATCCAACGTCGGCAACTAGTCTATACCGCGAGCCGAACGTTTTAAGTACGCAAAGCGGACAGTAGGCGGTCGTTCCTGCTGCTGCTGTGGATGACCTGTCGGTGACTGGTGGGTGGTGACCCGCCTTCGCTCACGCTCGAAGTCGCTAAGTGTCCGTCCTATGTGCTGGCCGGACATGAAAGCATATTGCTACAGTCGTGCTAGTACCACCCACAACATGCACCACCAACCCCCTCGTATGTCTACCAACAACGATGTCTCCAAGGAGCTAATATTTCGCTTAGTTTGTGTTCTCCTTCAAATATTTGGTTTGAACACTGGTTGCGCCGTGGTTTATGCGAGAAACCGTGGTCGGAACTAGTCTCAACTTCGCTGGATGTTCCGACTTTGGTCTGTTCCGGTTGTCAGACGGCGACGTGAAAACGCCAATGTGCTAGCCCTTGGTGCTGTCAAAAGTGGTCAAAAGGGGGTTGTGTGTTTGGTTAAAATATAGTTATTTGCGTGGGCATGCCCCCCCAAGCTGTAGTCGAAAGGGGGGGTCTTCTTGCCCCCTTGAGCGCGGCGTCGCCTTTAGGCCCAATAACGTGCCTGATTACTACATATGGTCCTCCGTAAGAGTATCGGCAAGAATCAGGGGATGCATTCAAAGTGTAAGGTGGGGAGATGTGTGACATGCGCGCAGCATGATGCCTTTTGCGCTCCTGCACGCCCTTCCTGGAGGGTTGATACTTGATACTACCGCAATTGTACCTTTCAAGCTCGATATACCTGTATTTTATGTCGTTGTGCCTCGGGGTGCCGAGTCATCCCACGGTAGGGGTGCAGCAATACGTCCTTGAGCTCCTAACATGAGGAGCTCAATATCTCACGCGAACCATTACCTCCAAGACTTTCGTTCGCGCAACCCGATCAACATGTCATTCGCTTGTCCTACAACAAACGCACACGTAAAATGGTCATACCAACCGGTAGTTCCTCACTCCAGGAGCCCAACCAGTCATGAACACTTGACCCCAAACAGTGCAACCCCTACCGTGGGATGGCTCTGCATAAAGCATTACTGTAGTCTACACAGCAAAAACACACGGCCACACCAAACTACGCTGGGACTGGCATCAGACTGCGCCGTGAAAATCCTTCCGTTTCGCTCCGCTGAGAACCACGAATACAGCACGTTGAAGACACCTACCGTAAGACCCGTGCTACGATAGAGGTACACATATATCTATTTCGCCTGAATACTTCTGACTGTCAGGAGAAACATCCGGTGTCCTCGATATATCGTTTATGGCCCAGGCTGCGGATGGGGGGGGTAAGCCGATTTTCACTGCTAGATGTAAGCCCCTGGCGCTAAGGCCCTTGGCAGCCGACTCAAAAACGCGGGCGTGACTAACAATCCACGGCGGTGCACATAGCGAACCAAACAAAGCACGAAGGTTTACGACTTGCATATATATATATACCAGGTGCAGAGTAGACACTCGCACAAGAGGTGCCTAGCCGGTAAAAAAAGCGCAAGGAAAAAGGTGTCCCCCAAAACAGAGGTGCCTGCGCAAGAGCGTTTCAAATCACGTGTCAAAATTTCGGCCGACCACATCATCTGACGTTTTCATGTTTCTCCCATGGAAGCTTCGACCTGCTTCCATTTGATTCCATCTACGTCCTTCCATGGTACGAAATATCTTCCATCGAGGTATATATGGCTTCCATGGAAGTTAGTTTCACTTCCATGGAAGCTGCCATGAAAGTTCGTGGATTCTTCCGCGCAAACTTCTATAAAAATTTCGACGGAAGCTACGAACCAATGGAGGCGGAATTTATGCGTCTGCAGTACTTCCACCAATTTCCACGAAACCTCCCACCAACTTCTATCATCCACTTCCGTTTGTTTCCGCCACCTTTCATCCACTACCATCTTGTTTTGTTTATTCCCACCAGCTTCCGCCAACCTCCACCAAATTCCACCAACTTCCACCAACTTACGTTTGTTTACACCCTCCAACTTCAACAAAATTCTTTTCCCTACCACCAACTTGCAACAACTTCCACCAACTTCCACCAATTCCCATCCGCTAACTTCTCCTTCCGTTTACTTCTATTTACTTCCATCTAACTCCACCGACTTACATTTTCTTCGACCACTAACTTCCACCGCTACCATCTCCTTGCGTTCTGTGAATGACGTTTGTAGTGTTCCCGTCGAACAGCTGCTGCATGATGTTCATGTCAGGGGTTGGACACTTGTAGGCGTATGGTAAGTACGATGATAAACGCTTCCTAGCCGACCACGCTTAACACCCAGATCCCACTTCCACAGCACTTTCCGGGATCGAATCTCACTTGGCGACCTAATACTGAGACCTGTGTAGGGCAAAGCCCGGAACAACCAACGACCTGGTGCGGAAGCGAGACGTCTCTCACCTTTCGAGCCAGCTGACAGAAGTTAATGGAACTCGGTGGGAGTTGGTGAAGTTGGTGAAAAATAATAAGTATAATTAACAGCTTCCACCAACTTGGTAGAAAAGGTTATAAGTAGGCGCAAGGACATTGTAGTGAATGGAGGAAGATGGTGGGTGGGAGTTGGTGGAAGTTGGTGAACGTAAAGGGACACAAATGGAAGTGGAGGATGGAAGTTGGAGGAATGAGGTGGATGTCGGTGGTAGTTGGTGGTAGTTGGTGGAAGTCAATGGAGGCAGACGGAAGTAAATGGAAGTGAATGCAAGAACATGGTATTACGGGGGAACGTAGTTAATGAGACCAAATATTGAAAGTAAAAATAGAGAAATATATAGGTTTTTGCCTCTTCTGTAAGTCCTATTAACTACGTTCCCCCGTAATAGTGGATGTAAGTTGGTGGAAGTAAAGGGAAGTTGGCGCAAGTGGATGGAAGCAGACGGAAATCGAGTACGGACTTGGGTGTACACTGAAGTTGATGGAAATATTTGAAGCTTCCACCACTTCCACGACCAACGTCCGTGGAAGCCCGCGGAAGTTGTGGAAGTGAAAGTTTTCACAACATACGTGAAAGCCCATGAAGCTTCCGAATCTTCCATGGAAACTCCCACGTACTTCCATAGCACGTACTTCTATGAAAGTAGAAATATAATTACTTCCATAGTAGCTTCTGTGGAAGCAAATTTACTTCCACTAACTTTCATGGAAGCTTCCATGGAAGCACAATGATTTTCATGCAAGTTTCCATGAAAGTTGGTGGAAGTAAAAGTATCTCCTCCATGGAAGCTTCCGCGGAAATAGATAGGAAAGTTCAAACAATGTCAAGGACCCCAAAAACCTTGGTTCTAAAAAATGATAAATTGGGCGTGGAAATCAGGAATTTGTGCCCCTCGTCGTCATATCTCGACTTTGTATTGTGGATCATCATCACGCGGTGTCGCTTCATGGAAAAATAATTGGGTTACACTGACAACATCGATCGTTTTGCCATGCCCCAGGGAGTGTTCACGTCGAATTTCAGCATCATATATATGCAACACAGAGGTTTCGGCCTTTCGTATGGACTTTAGTCTCGAAATACGTCCGTATGTGACGGGATTGTTTCGGCGCAGGATTTCTCGACAGTATCAACTCCGATACCAACACCTTGAACGGCTGCAACTGCGCTACATGCTACGAAAACCTGTCAAATTGGGCGTCCTCGTGTGTTGAAATGACTACGAAAACGCCGATCGAATGGATATCAGTCACTCGTAGGGTGGTCCAGCTCGCACTGTAAACAAAAACGGAATCGTTGCCCCAGTCTGGGCTTCTTATTTAGCCAGGGGTGCGTTTCACGCTCACTTCAGCGCAACGTCTCCCGGATTTTGTACGTTCCTGTAGATACCAGGCTGTCTTGCATAATAGCCACCCTGTTTTTCACCTGGTGGTTAGAGTCATCCCACGGTAGGGGTTGCGCTTTTTGGGCTCAAACGTTCCTGGCCGGTTGAGCTACTAAAGTGAGGGACTACCGGTTGGTATGATAACTTTACGAGTGTATTTGTTTCAGGACTAGCGAATAGAAACGCTGATGGGGTTGCGCGAACGAAAACCTTGGAAGCCATGTTTCGGGTGAGATATTGAGCTCCTCATAACAGGAGCTCAGACACGTTTGGCTGCACCCCTACCGTGGGGTGACTCAGAGGGCACAGTACCGGTACTGCAGTAGTCAGGTGCCCTGCACTCTCCGGCGGTTTCATGGAAGATTGGTGCCCTCTTCTCTTACGCCCCTACTGTTTAACACGCTTGCGTAGTAGTGTTAGTAGTGACGGTGATGATGATTACGTCACTTTAGATCTTTAGCTTGATTGAGTTAGTAGGGTATACGGCTCGAGCATCCGCTGCATCCGAGTGCCTCGTGACCTCCCGAGACCACACGACTTCTTCGAGTTCACTGTTAATCCAGTACCGGCCCTCTGCTAAGAAACAGGGATATTTGGTTTTAGGCAAGATTTCGATATTGAGGAAGGGTTTCTTCTACAATATCCTACTATGTTGCAGGTAGGCGACAACCTGTAGTGTGTCGGACTCTAAACTTCTGTGTGTCTGGTGAACATACGTCTGGTGACAATGTGTCACATCTTGGCTTGCTGTGAAGACTCCACCCCTTTTAATCACGTTGATAAACACGCAATCTTGCGAGGTTCGCTGCCTCGCCAACCACACACAAAATCAAGAAATTCGTAGCGAAATGAGCAAACCCAACCGCAGGTATTGGTTTGGCCATAAAGCTCAGTTCAAGGGAAGAGCCATCCTAGAAATTCGCGTAACGAAAGGAAATCAAAAGAATCGAAACCGCAGGCTGCAAGCCAGGCTGCTGATCTGGGACAGCCGTGCTGAGTGCCCGAGACCGCAAACTCGCGGCTGCAGCTTGGCAACACAGGGGAATAGTACACCCTGCCTGGGGACATGGTCACTCAAAAAAACGTGTAAAATCTCGTACTGTACTAGATGTCGAAGATGTGGGAGTCCATGGGAATCGACAAACACAGAAGAGGTGTCATATGATAGAAGGGCGAGTTATCATCGTGTGTCGAACGACAAGACACTGCTCGACACATGGTATGATGGAGGTATGTAAACGCCACTTTTGATCACTCGAGGGGCTCTGAACCTCACCCATCAACCGGTTGTAAGTAGAGTGAAAGTGTAACCCAATGAATAAGCCAAGGGCCTAGGTATACACAACGTACACATTGCAAGACAAGAATGGGATCCCGACGATTTCGGGTTGAGGGGCCCCGTCATTCAGATACGAAAACGCGAAAAGTGCTACACTTATGACACATTCTACGATAGAGGTTCGCCATTTTGTTTCTGAAGCTCTTCACTTGAGGAGTGTTACTGTATGCCTCACCGAAAAACGGATTTTGTGCAAACTGAAAGTGCAATCCGATGAACAAACCCGTGGTCCATCAATACGAAAACGGTACACATTGCCAAACAAGAACGGGGTCCCGGCGATTTCTGGTTGAGGGGCCCCGTCATTCAGAAACAAAAATGCAAAAAAGTGCTACCTCTATCGTGGAACACGTCTTAACCCCTTTGGGGCTTCAGAGGGAAAAATTGACGGCAAAAAATGACGAACACAGCATCGGGCGCTGCTGGTTGGGGGATGATAAAATTGGTGTCCGAAGCACAACAATGCAAGGGAGTCGTAGAGGACGGTTGCCGCGTAATCCTACTCGTGTATCTCGCTCACACTACTCCTAGACGCTTGAAAATGTCGCCGTCATCGTTTTTTCGCCACTGTACATGGGCCCCAAAAGGGTTAAAGTAATACTACGTAGTATTAGTACCTCTGTTGTTGCACGTGTCTCTCGCTGGAGCAACGCAGCAGCAGAACTTGTAGGCGTACATAACACAGAGAGGCGTGCGCACGCTGCTTAGAGCACGACAGCTGTAGATGGGACTAACCACGCCTGGCGAGGCCGACGTCCCTACCAGCAGATAGTTGTTGGACTCGGAGCGAAACTGCGAGGAAGCGTACTGCCCCCTCCGCTCTCTTCACATCGTTTAGAACCATCGCGTGCGTGCAGTCTTTCTAAAGTATGGGTCCGTACATATCATCGCCGGCCGAATCTCATCATCGTGGGAATCGCGCGAGACACCTGGAGTTTGTTTCGAAACAAAACACAGCAGCAGCAGCAGCAGCAGCAGCAGCAGCAGACGCTCGCATAAGGGCGACACTGTAAATATTTATGTGGCCCGGACTGCTTGTTTCTGCTACTGTAGTACAACGATGTTTGTCGGGCTTTCGGTTAAAAGCCTTCTATCTATGCGTCCGCTCCTGGCTTGTACGGCGCGGCGAGCTCGTTCGCTATCATCTCGGGAAAGCTACCATGTGGCCATTCTTTTGGTTGACCAGGATGTCCACAACAGGAACACGATCGATCGCAAAAATACTACAAATGTGGAGGCATTTTTCACAGGTGGTTTACGTAAGGTTACCCACGAAGGACACTTTCACAAATATTGCTATACGTGTGGACGACGACGACGTACCAAACGAGCGAAGACGGTCCAGGCGATCAGCCAGCGTACACATCCACGTGGGTGAAAGCGGTGGCACGAGTGACCGACCAAACGGTGATGGCGCGCCATCGACGGCCACGGTCGTCATGGTGTACCAACATTCAATTACAAACAAACTAAACACACACACAGCGAAAAGGAGCCAAATTATACTGGCGCTGCACTACATTGTACACCGCCGTGCTCGAACAGCTCTCCCTGTACTGGCCAACCAACCGGTAGTGTATTTCCTTACTTGAGAAGCTCAGCCTGTCAGAACCTTGAGGCCCAAACAGTGCAACCCCTACCGTGCGATGAATCTAACCAGACACGGGAGTACAATTATGTATCTGCCGTTTTATCAACCATAACGCAATCAAAGCCCTCTACCCGGTTCGCTCTTAACAGGGCTAAGCTAGTTCCAACTAGATCCCAGCCAGCAGGACGGGAGGAGGTATGATCGACATCGTGGCACCCGAGCTCGGGTGCGAATCCGTTAGTGTCGGCGACTGAAAATGATGTTGACCCACCCGACCACTCGGCTTCCTCCGTCCGGTTGATCCACACTAGTTCGAACTAGTTTACATGCAAAAATTGCGACCACAGAGGTGGGTATGCCAATCAACCGGTGGGCTGCTGAGCCAGGGCACCACAAACAGACTCAGCACCCGAACTACAAACTCAGGCAGGAGATGTTGCTGCACGGTACTACTGGTACGGAGCACTCGCTCACACCATAGACGTTCACACGTTTGCCGCATGCACGTTTGGATAGACCAAAGCTAGAATGAGAAAGGCCCGCCTCGTGTTTTTCTGAAACTTGTCACTTGGACAGCTTCCTATCTCGCCCGAAACGCGAATTCGACAAACATTGGGGTCGTTCCGATCGATAAATAGCCAATCCCTTGGACTGGATGTACAACTACTCAAGTAAGAAGCGCAAATAGGCTTCCAAAGATCTGGCGCAGCCCTCCTAGTTGAGGACACTCTAGCCTTAAAATATATTCTCCTCCAAAGTGCTCCCTTTATCGTCGCAAGGGTCGCTCTATTTGGACCCTGCAAGCGGGAGAAAATAACTGAAGGACTCTACCACACCAGCAGGAGATTCGCGCCAAGCAGGGCCAGGAAGGCTGTAGCTAGAACTCTACCGGGAAGAGGAGAGGAGGGGGCAGAGTTGCATCCGCACTCCGTTGAGAACGTGTCTGAACTGCTGATTGCGGACGATGTACAAACCCAGCTGGTTATCTCCGTGGGGTGGGTGGTCGTGAAATCAAGGAACTCTTCATCCCAGCAGAAACCACTGCCATGAGTAAGAGTGTTGGTGTCTGCGTCGTAGACGGCCGTCCCGAAGCCCCAGTAGTAATACTGACAGTCAGGGTTAGGGTTCGGCAAGGGGTTAGCGTAAGGGATACGGTGTAAGTTAGTGTGAGGGTGGGGGATGGAATCAGCGGCCGGTGCTGCGATAGAGGTAGCACTTACTAGCCAAACTACGAGGCTCCCTAACCCAAACTCGTCGGAATGTTATTCTTGTTTTGCCTATGACTGTTTTGTATACCTGGGCTACGGGTTTGTTGATCAAAACGACTGCACTTTCAGTTGTTTCAAAAGAAGAACATTTTTGATCTAGGCATAGAGGTCTTCAATTGATGACCACATCTTCAAAGCAGGGTGTCTAGCGTCGTAGCCGACTCCATCATCAACGAGAGCAGGGTCGATGTAGTCGGCGAGAGCCATCGTACGCCACCTTGTTCACTCATGACAACGGCAAGATATTCATTTGTACGCTTCGTCATTGTTAAGATTAAAGGTTATGACTGAGACAAGCTTGCTGTCATCCACGACGCGGCTGAATAAACCGGCGCATCAAACGAAATAAGATGCTGCCAACGTACAACGGTGCAGTTCAGGAGTACGCACGTGTCACAAACATCCCGAGAGAAGATGTGTCAACCGGAGGAGCATTGGACGATTTACCTTGACAATGCCAAAAACAGCCAATCGCAGAGTAAGCAGCGGCCGTCTCGCGGCGCCAGAGTTATTCCTAACGACGAAGCTGGTATCTTCGACGTGCCAGGGTCGGAGTTAGAGGGTCAGAGCTAGGGTTCTAGAGCTAGCGTCGGAGTTCGGCTTAGGGCCGAGATCAGACTTAGGGTTAGAGTTCGGGCATAGGTTTCCGTTTTTTTATGGGCTTTCTTTGTTCATTTTTTTCTGTACCTGCGGAAATGTTTAGGACTGATCGACGTTAAAGCTCATCAGCCGCATTGTCCGATCGCAATAAAACAATAACAACACGGAAGCTAGATAGCGCACCCACTCACCCTGGATCCTGGATGCGGTTTCACTAGGAAACTCTATAACAGACTTTCCTCGAACTCTCCGTTCAAGCTGAAAACCAAGTGTCGCTCCCCATGAATATTTCATAGCTTCGAAATTCCTTTCTTATCATACCAACACGTTCGACTTCTGTGTACAGTAGAGGTCCCTCAATAGTGTCGGCCGAGTAGTGGTAGGCTCCCCCTGTACTGCCCGTGAAACCACGTGGCACATATTAAAACAACCACTTTAGTAGAAATATGCGGAGTAGCGCCGGTTACCTTTGCAGTGCCGGTACTTCCGGCTGGCACATACCGGCACGGCAGAGAGACCACTGCTGCATATCGAGGCAGTTACACGCCAACCACGGCAATATTAATACGAAAGAGTCATCTCACAGTAGGGGCGCAGCAATACATTTCTGAGCTCCTGACACGAGGATCTCAATATCTCACCCGTAACATGACTTCCAAGCTTTTGGTTCGCGCAGCCAGATCAATGCATCCACCAGCTAGTCCTAAAACAAATGCACTCGTAAAAATGATCAAACCAACCAGTGGGTGTACATTTCACTTCAGGAGCTCAACCGGTCAGGAACGTTCGACCCTAAAAAGTGTAATCCCTACCTACTACCGTGGGGTGACCCGAAAGTGAGTAGTTAAAACATGGTCAGCACACGAAACTTACACCGGATGCGGTTTCTCCAGGAACAAGTAATTGGCCGTCCATGAAATTTCTGTTCGAGCCGAGCCGGGGGTCAACCGCAACGATCAATTTTCTCATCTAAGAAACGCCTTTCTAATAATGACGCGTGCTTTCGATACTGAACACTATGGTTCATCCAGCACGATAGAGGCTCACCATGTTTTTTCTGAAGCCCCTCACTTGAGGAGCTCTAAACCCTCACCGAAAAAACGATTTTGAGCAAATGGAAAGTGCAATCCGATGAACAAACCCGTGGCCCATCGGTATCAGAAAATCATATTGCAAACATAGAATGACATTTCGACAATTTTGGATTAGGAGGTCCCGTCATCCACAAAATAAAAACGCCAAAAACGCTACCTCTACCGTAGAACACGTCGATGGTTCATCCAGTACGAACGATCTAAGGTTTCGTCGAACTTGGTGTTTTGGGTAACGTACGGAGCTTCGCAAAAGTTCACTGATTGTTCCGCAGCGAGCGTCCGTCCCACCCTAAAAGGTTCCTGGTACCCTCCGCATCCCGGAAATTATCGGCCTGTTAAGGCATGTACGATACCACTATACCAACACGTTTGGGCTTACATCCCTGACTGACGACGCGCTTCTCGGCTACCAATCTAGCAGAGGTTTGACACCCCAACCTCTGTTTGGTCGAAACAAAGACGCATTACCTTGTAGGGTTAAGGTTCACCATTTTGTTTTTGAGCATGTTCATTGCCTGAGGAGCGCTATCGTACCTCACCCAAAAAGCAGATTCCGAGTACTCCGAACGTGCCACCGACGCGTCCTACGATAGAGGTATCACTTACTATTAGTATAGCATTTTTGGCGTTTTCACTTTCAGGGTGATGGGGCTCCTTAGCCCGAAATCGTCGGAATGTCATTCTTGTTTAGCCGTATACTTTTCTTGTATAGATGGGCCACGGATGTTTTCATCGTATTGCACTTTTAGCTTTACTCAAAACTATGTTTTCGGTGAGGTGTAGAACTCCTCAAGTGAGGATCTTCAGAAAAAACAATGGTGCACCTCTATCCTAGAATGTATCCACCCGGTAAACAAGCTCATGGCCTACTATAGGTATACAAGTACAAGACAACAACTTTGCAAAGACAATCAAAACAAAATCGACGGTTTTGGGTTAACCCTTTTACAACTGGAAACCCGTTTTGGGGACACATTTACTTGATAATAGTATAGGGACGGGGTTCGGGGTTCTAAAGGGGTTCCCCCGTCGTCGTCCAGAAAAACATTTGGTCAAAAGTGCTATGCTGATACCTAGTCTCAAGCACCACGCGCCCAAAGCGTAAACATTGCTATTGAAACCGACGAACGGCATACTAACCCAAGACCGACAAATGCACTACAGTAAACATCAAGTTAAAAGCAGGGAAAAATATGTCATGAAAAAATAGCATTACTTACCAGATAATACATGTTTTTCTCTGCTTTTTTGTGCGTTGGGTTGGCCTTGAAGAACAGTGACGCTCGACGAAATCAATAACTGATACTATTGGTATGTCCCATACCAATGCCTACCACATCCAGTAGATGATGCCTACATCGCAAATACCCTCAACTTTTCGTAGTGTTCCTGGGCCATGGGAGCGGTCCTCCCGTTGCGCCTCCATCCCATACGTCTTCAAATAAGACACGTTCTACAACAGTAGAGGTTGCAATCTTTTTGGCTCAGATAATTTCTGAAGGACGGGGTTTCTCAGCTCAAAAACCGTCGGATTGTCTTTTTTTTTTTTTCAATCGTCGGAAGGATTTGCATGCTCCTTGGCCATGGTCCTTGTTCATCGGATTGGGTTTTCAGTTTACTCGAAATCAGTTTCTGGTTGGGGTATACAGGGCTCCGCATGTGAGAGGCCTGAGCAAATAAAGGGCGCTCCCGAAAAACGTACGTTTTCTTAGTACTCCTTACGAAGCGTTCTTCAATGTTCGAGTAGAAACCGTCTGCGCACACAACTCACCCCGTATCCGGTACTGAGAGGAAAATAGTAATGACCGTCGGCCAAATCTCCGTCCAGGCTATAGTAGGTGGAACCCGACACGAGTATGTCCGAGTAGCAGCCATCGAAAGAACCATCGTAGAAACCCGATAGCGTGAACGATTCGACGCCGGAGCACGAAGCGAGTGCTTGATTTGCAGCAGCCGCAGCCTGCGCTGCCTTTGGGTGGTCTTCCTAAAACATATTTTCGGGGAGCGGGGGATGAGTTTGCGGCAAAGATTGAACGGGTGGGGTTAGGGGGGTCGGGATTCAAGTTGGTGAGGGGGCCGAAGTTGGGAATCGGGGTAAGGTCGGAGGTTGGGGTGGAGAGGGAGACTAAGGTATCGGTAAGGGTGGGGGTGGAGGTGGGTTTGGGGATGGTGTTGGTGAGGGGGGGGGCGGTGGTGGTCGGGGTTGGGGTTGGGGTCGAAGTTGAGGGTGTTGAGGGTGGTCGAACCAAGCATCACCGTCGAAACCTGACAGCGAAAACGAATCGTCGTCGCAGCACGAGGCAAACGGCTTCATCAGCCGAAGCGGTTCCCGCCGGTACTCCCTTCGGGTGGTTTTAGAAGAAAACCAAACCAGATATCTAAAGGGAAAGTGGCTGCGTGAGGGTGCGGGTGAGAGTGGAGTGGCGGCTGGGGTGGAGTTGGGGTCGGGGTCGGGATTGGGGTTGGGATTGAGGTTGGTGTTGGTGTTGGGGCGAAAGCTGGGGTGTGGTTAGGGTTAGGGATCGGAGTGGGGGTAGGTGTAAGGGTAGTAGTTTGTGAGTTTGACGTGGTTGGGGGTTTGTCCGGAGGGATGGCATCGTTCGTGGCGGTGATGGCTGTGGTGCGGGTTGTGTTCGAGTTGTGAAAATGCTCAACCCATGGGAGCACGGGGCGGGGACTTGGCTAGCCACAGCCGCCACCAATAGGGCGTATCAGGACTGACTTAAATCGATCTCAGGAACATACCAAAACAGTTTCAGAGAGGTTGGGGGAGAAGGGAGAGGGTGGGAAGGGCGTAGCATCTGTAAACTCCTCGTATCGTTGACGTCTTCTCTCGGCCCGAAGTTCTTACTTGATGCGCCGCAGCAGCAGCCGCAGCGACCACAGTAGCCGCAGCCAGCGACCGCCTTTCCCGACGACTTCCCGGACACCAGTCATGGTTTCAGGGGGGTTGGGATGATATCCGGTCGTAACAATATTGGCGAGTCATCCCACCACGGTAGGGGTTGCACGTGTTGGTCCAACAGTTTATGACCGGTTGAGCTCGTTAAGTGACGAACTACCCGCTAGTACAGTGGCTTTAAAAACGGTATTGGAGTCATCCCACGGTAAGGCTTGCCATTTCCGGGCGAATTGTGTCTGACCAGGTGACCTCCTTAACTGAGGAACTACCGGTTGGCATGATAAATTCTTGCGATAATAATGTTTTAGGATTAGCGCATACCAACAGTTCTGGGGTTGCGCGAACGAACCTCTTTAAAGTAATGTTTCAGGTGATGTATCGAGCTCCTGATGCTAGGAGCCCAGGAACAAGAGCGTGAACCCCTACCGTGTGGGATGACTCATTGGTTCTAGGGCTAGCGAAAACAATGTCGGTTGGGTTGCGCGAGCGAATATCTTCACAGTCATGTTTCAGGTGAGATATCTTGTACTTCATATTTTAACCGCACCTAAAGTTACGCTTCATCCCTACTTGTGGGATGACCCGGGCGTCTGCTGGTAGAATAGCTGTTTTGTGGGGAAAGCAGTAGAAGCGGCCTTCGCACGAGCAATCACTGAAGCCTTGAAGCGAAAAAAGTATGAAGGGTACTGGTAGCACCTCAATCAGAAGGTATATTACTGCCTTGGACAGCAATTAGCGTACTCGATTGCAGCAGCAGTAGACTCGACGCACTAGTAATTCCAAATCGACTTTGAGGAGATTCGATAATATTGTAGCGTGTTTCTTGGATTTACGCATGATCAAACGTTCCGGCAACGTCTACTGGTAGCTACTGCAAGTAGAGCCTGTACTTGTTGTGCAAGTGCCCATTCTTGAAGCTACCTCTGTGGTTAGAATGCGATGCAAAGGCTTTGTTGTGATAGCAGCCGCAGCCGGTACCGCCTTCGGGCGGTTCTAGTGAATACTCACGGATTAAAGGTGGGGGGCGCGGGTCTCGGTTAGGGGTTGGCGGGGCTATGTGGTTGGGGTGCGGGGAGTGACGGGGGGTTATTTCGGTTAGAGTGGGTGGGGGAAGTGGGAGGTCCAGGAGGGGGTACGGGGGGGGGTGAGGGGGGGCTGACCCAATTGTGGCAGTCGTCGTACGAACCACCAGATAACTCTCATATTTAGAACGTCCTGTAGTCGAGGCACGGGGCAAGGGGTTTATCTACGGTACCCGCCGCAGTAACCGCCGCTGGGGTCACGGGCATCGCCTTCGGGGAAACGGGGAGGTCCGTCAGCGGCATGTCATAACTGCTGGTTAACAAAGTACCTATCATCAAGGGGGCGCAGTGGAGTATGGACTATATATGTAACGGGCAGACAAACTTAGTTCATGTGGAGCGACACGCACGAGTGCACCGGGTGTCGTACTCATAGCTTAGATACAGTATGGATCTCTCGATCGCAAGTCACCCCACGGTAGGGGTGCAGCAATACATTTCTGAGCTCCTGACACGAGGAACTCAAACTCTCACCCGAAACATGACTTTCACGCCTTTCGTTCTCGCAACCCGATCAACATTTCCATCCGTTAGTCCTAAAACAATTACACTCGTAAAATGATCATACCGACCGGTAGCTCCTCACTTCAGGAGCTTAACCGGTCAGGAACGTTTTACCCCAAAAGGTAAAACCCCTACCGTGGGATGACTCTAGTGCCGATTGAGTAGTGCCAGTGGCCCGCTATAGGGCCCGCGATGTCGTTTGGAGCATACCGTAAGGATACGGGTCTTGGCATACTGTGCGGTCGTTTTTGTTAATTTCGCGTTCTCAGGTTTTTACCACGCAAGGGTGCGAAGACGCTGGTCCGTGTGCAGACGCCGATTTCTGCGCTCAAGTCGAATTCGAACAAATTGGATCTATATTTCAACGCATACCCCTGTGCGATGACGCCGATCCGTGCGATTCTGAACAAACCAAAGCGGCGGTGTGTGGTTCTTTGAATGCACACCCCCTGTGCCAAGACCCCGAAACGTGCGATCCTAATAAAATAACAGTGTGCATAGCTGCACTTAGTGTGTACGGTATTGCTCCAACATGATCACAAAGAACGACACACACACCAGGCACCATACAAACACACCCGGCGATATCAAACGCGGCGGAATTAGACGGGGAATCAACGTGGAAATTCCCCGACTCGGAGGTGTGTGCGCACACACACTCAACACGTTGGCTACGTTGTCAAGAGGAAGCAAGCGCGGGGTCTACCGCCGCCTCACAGGAAAGTGCTGGCCGACGGGTTGACCCACGGGGGTATCCGTTTGCGCCTCCCGGCCTTTCTTAGGCCAGGTATAGGCAGTACGATATTTCTGGGTATCCTACCAATACTGGTACTTCGTAGACGTTGGTTGTGGCCGTTTGGTCTCGTGTTGGGTTTTGTTCGTTTCGTTTCGTTTCTTGTGGGTTTTACATTTACGCCTTCTTCGTTGAGTGGATCTTAGTTGAGTGGACAAACTAACGAGAACACATTTTTCTCATTTATTTGCTGTGATAAAACGGATAAAAAACACGCGACTACCGTACTTGCACGGGAGTTCGCTATACAAGCCCGCGCAGTACCGCTTTTGTTTTTACGAAATGCTGGACACCACTCGTGGTATCACCTAACCTCACCAAAAGTACCCGGGTCTCCGCACCTCTGTGCGGAGACGCCGATACCTGTGCGACAATCGATTCAAATAATTCGGAACCCGATTTTTTTTCGCGCCCCTGTCCCGAGACCCCGACCCGCGCTGAGACGCCGATCAGTGCCCAGACCCGCACACTTACGGTTTTATTGCAAGTAGTATAGCGTCAGCGTGAGGAGTAGTTCTGGTTACAGCCTCAGTGCCGGTATTTCCGGTTGGCGCAAATCGGCACTTTAGAGCAAATGTGTCAGGAGACGGTCAGTAAACGAAAAATGTACAGCGGTCAAGAGAGTAAAACCGAGCTGTGTATACTAAAACCTAGTAGTTAGGCGTCCGTCAAGGTATTGTTTTGGAAAACTGCCGTCCGTCAAGGGGTGAAAGTGCCGTCTCTTGACATATTTGCTATAGAGGGACCACGAAAGTATCGGGCAAGTATACGACGAGGAGACTAAGTGTTTGCCTTTCTTCGTCATCCGTTACATCGTAACCTATGTGGCGGCTGGGCAGTCTTGGCAAGTCCACGGACGTTTCTTACTGACACAGTTTGGTACTACAGTAGAACCCGAATATGTATCTGACATAGCGACAGACCCCGGGGAGCTCCACCGGGCGACTGTGATGGCGTCATATTTCAATCTGCGTTTTCTACTTGTTTTTTTACTGGGTCAATCAATGGTTGGGATCACATTTGGGTCAAAACAATGTACAGCGGTCAAGAGAGTGAAACCGAGCTGTGCCCACTAAAACCTAGTAGTTAGACGTCCGTCAAGGTACTGTTTTGGAAAACTGCCGTCCGTCAAGGGGTGAAAGTGCCGTCTCTTGACATTGTTATTGCCCTCGATGAGATGTAATCAAGCGCTGTTCTCAGTTTGGTTGTGTTTTTTTTTATGTGGCGTATTAAGACGGGTCGGCACCGGCACGCAAAATGATTATTAGCATGCATGCAGGCTAGCTCACGTGCACAATGTACAATAATAATAATGTACAATAATAAGCGGACAGGTCATTCACATTTTTTGTTCTGCTTTTTCATCACGACACTGGGCTCGTAGTCACCCTCGTTGGTTCTGGAGTTCAAATCCCACGTGGGTCTGACTTCTGGTTTATTTCAAAAAAAAAAAACAGAAGGAACCAACTGCTGAGAGCGCTTTATAATAGCTGCGTGGGTGGGCGCAATTCGATGCGACTCGACGATTCGACGATGGAAGCAAGTGCTGTTGTGTATCCTTCTCGCAAAAAAAATGAAGGGCGCACCGTAGTGGGGAGGGGGGAGAAAGGCCTGCTTAGTGGCTGACTCCGGATCTGAGTTACGTTTTATGGAGGGTGTCGTAAAGTCGAGTGGAGAGAGGCTGGAAGATGACGACACCAAACGTATACTTCGTACCAGGTAATATTCACACATTTACATGTAGTATGTATTATCAGGGGTGCACGACAACAAGAGATCCCAAATGCAGTACCCTTAAAAGGGGCCGTCAACCGTCCCCAGTACGGGGGGGGGGGTTCCGATTTACTATCATTCGATTATCATCCAATATCTCCATTATCTTCACGCTCAAGGGGCAGGGGGGGAGGGGGTTATTCATCCAAATACTATTTCATAACCAAATGTAACCACAAAATAGACCAGGTATTATCCAAAAAATGTAGTATTGCTCGTGCTTGGAAGGTTGGAAATAACAGTCCGATCCAAATACACGCACATTCGGATTTTCTTAACTGAAAAACATTACTTTCTCAAAAACCTACCGGTATACGTTTCCAAGTTCTTCATAACTAAGCACTAAAAAAACCAGCTATACTCGACATATACCATACAAAAGGGCCTACAAACGAATAAGAAATGTCGCACGACCCAGCCGACCATAAATACATAAATATATACACCAGGTAGTATGAATTCGCAGCACAGA
>JBBMKB010110725.1:0-21156 GCA_037833945.1 Alaria marginata
TACCTCATTTTTCTGCATCTGCAGTGTGGTGTCACAGTCAGCCCCTCCAATTTTCAAGTTCTAACTCGAAGTGGTTAACGAGATTCGACTTTAGGAAGGATTCCCCGTTTTATGGCTGGCCCAGCCTGTAGGTGCATATAAAACTGATCGGTGCACCCGCTACAGCATGACCATATCGCATGCACCAGTGAGATTCAACTTGTTCTTGTTTTCGTACGATATTTCTAGTTGCTGAAATGTTTACCCGGTCTTGTTCCTATTACGGTTCCCTCTACCGTCCACGTACGCGTTTTCATTCCCGTCCTCGTTCCCCTTGCCATCCTCCTTCTTGTTCCCGTGTGTTCAGACGTCGGACGGAGGAGCGTTTTATGTGGAAAACCGGTCAACTGCTGTATTTTCGGTGCCCATGACCTTCGACTCCAACTCCGTGTTCGCCCGTTTCTCTGGGGGGGCGGTCTACGCTGCTGGAAAGGTGGGACTACTAGTCCGCTTCAACCTAGACTTGGTGCACTACTGCCCTCTAACCATGTACCCGTATGTGCCTTTGAACGTGATTTCGAGTTGGTTTTCTTCCGCAAGTCAATTTCCACTACAGACACATTCTACGATGATAGAGGTACGCCCGTTTTTTTCTGGGGATCGTTACTTTTGGGCGCTCTTCATCTTACTCACCAACTAATGTCGAGTAGACTGAAAGTGAAACTCGATGAACAAACGTATGGCCTAGGTACAAAAAAAAAAAACAGACTGAAAAACAAGGAGTTTCCGACAATTTTAGGTTAAGGAGCCCCCGCCATTCAGGAATAAAAGAAGCCGAGAAGTGCTACCTCTATCGTAGCACCCGTGTTCAGCGGGAACACAGGCCGAAACAAACGGACGACTTTAGCATAGGCCACAGGATGCAATGGGGTGTAGGATGTTGTGTCAGAACTGCGATTTGTCCGAATTATCTAAGCTCGCCAGCATATTATTTACCTACAAAACATCGGAACTTCCCCTTCGAACGGTGCCATGCCGGACGGCAGGCAGTAGCCGCGTCAACTGAAGCAAGTGAAGCCCTACACTATTCCGGGGCAGTCGCGTACCAAGCACCATCGTGCAGGGCGAGATCGCGACAAACGGGTTTCACCCTAGAGGCGTGCTATGGACGGGGTACACCTAACTGTTCTGGATCTCCATGTTTAAGGAGCTCTTTACCCCACGAAATATGGTTGTTGAGCCAATGTTATAGCATTCCGGTTCACAATATCAAAACCTTTAATAGGTGCACCAGAAATAATGCTGCTAAAACGAAAATGACATTTCGACCATATTGGGTGAGAGTCCCCGGAATTCAGAATTATTTTACGCCAAATTTTGCTCTACCCCTGTCGCAGCACGCCTATTCAGAACTTGAGAGTACACCACTAACGCGGGAGGGAGCATGCCTGTATGTTATGTGTACTCACGAAGACGTCAAGCACAGCACTATTTCCAGGAAACTAAGTGCATCAAGGCGGAAATTCCGATGTCCAAAGAATGTCGAGGGACACGCCACAGGGAAAATCAAAAATCGACCCAGGATTGTTTTTTACTTTGATAGAAGGGTGCCTCGTTACGCAGGGTGTGGTACGACGACTCCGGGATGTGCTATGTTCCTCAGCAGATTCCAACTGTCTTGGTTATCACCCTGTTTCATAGTGGATGTCCGCTACTATTATTGTGCATGTGTGAAATTGTCGACGGACAGGTGAACTTCAAGTACGACACATTTTTCAAAGGAAATAAAGTGCTGAGAGACGGTGACACCAGCGCCAAGACCGGAGGTGGGCTGTGCGTGGCCGAGGGTGGAGCTGTAACTTTCGAAGACTTCGCTTCGTTCACCGACAACAAAGCGGAGTCCGGGGGCGAAGGCGGCGCCGTGGCGAACTTCGGCTCCCTCGTCTTCCAAGGCGTCAACCTTTACGATGGAAACACTGCCAGCGGTGAGTCGAGGACGCACGGAACAAAATGTGATGTAAACAATTATATACCTGGTATTATGTATAAAAAATAAGGGTTGGTGTATCGTGTCCACGAAACGAAAACGGTATATTGCGGTGCCCCCCCCGCCCCCTTCTCCCCCGTATCGGGAGAAAAGGCAATTCGTGCATAGCTACCTTCCTTCCTGTTTCTAATTACGATTGTAAATCAGGTATCATTAGTGGCGACGGTGGTGTAGTAGCCTTCACCAGGATGGGACCAGTCATGGTATCTGAACATTCGACACGAAATCATCCAATCAGCTAATGTATCCGAAAATGACACTTCTTTTTTCTTTCAAAGGCTACAGTAGAAGAGACACCTAGGCCCTTCTGTTCCCCCAGAGTTTCGGCGAGTCGCTTAAATGGCTCGTACCTTATATGTATTTGGTTGGCAGAGCGAAACATAACACCAAATCCATAACGGTGTAAAGGACGACTCCGGACTCACCATAGTGCAACCTGAGATTGCGAAGGTATGTGGTAGCCTCTAGCGGGAATCATTCCTAGCAGCTCCAAACCGATAACCGAAATGAGACTCCTCTACCGCAGCCTGAATACTACTGAGGCCCACCCCCCCCCCCCCGCGCATTCTGGAAACAAACGATTACTTTCTTGTTATATTGGCTCCAGAGGACTTCGATGGGGTCGGAGGCGACGGTGGAGGAATCTTTACCCAGCTTGGGTCCATCACCGTGCTCAGGGGCAGGGCAGTCGTGCAGAACAACCGCGGCTCCAACGGCGGGGGACTGTACAACAAGGGCACCACCATCATGGAAAGCGGGGCGTTTTTCGGAACCAACCGGGCCTCGGTGAGAAAAATGCTACCGGTGCCGTGTAGCGCGGAAGGTTATGTACATCGGTCAGAGCAGACCCCGATTCATGACCTATGTTTTTATTTTCAATCAGACATATCCCAGGTCCATGAATGGTGTGCATGGTTGAGACCATATTGACGGAGAAGAGAGCAGTGTTATAGGCAACGTATAATACGCCATATTACATTCCTTGGACAGATCATACCGCATTTCATTATGTTGTGATTTCACGGAAGATAGGTCTCGGGTCTATACAATTTATATAATTACCATGTTCGCCCGGACGACGGGCCTCGACAAACAAGGCCGTTGCGGGCATGCGGATGCAGTATCGCGCTAAACCTAGACCCCCCCATCTTACGTCATGAAAACCATTCCTGGCATGACATGACATGGCACGCAGGGGAACGACCAGGCGAAGGGTGGCCACATCTACACCAACGGATACGTTTCCACTGCCGGAGACATATCTTTCGTCCAAGGGCGTGGTATGGAGGTAAGCTCATTTCACGTGTGTCTCGGCACAGTCTGTTCCTTTCTGCAAGTAGAGCTCTATAAAAATTTGAGAAAACGTTTGAGCCGCTTCGTGCTCGAGATGAAGGATATTGTTCCCACGTTGGTTGAAGGCTACTGTAGTATTTTCCTGTAGTCACTAGTCTAGACTACATGTTGCAGAGCTTCACCTCAGGGCAAGGTTCTAAACCTGTTGTGCAAAACGGTCTACTCAACCCTACTCGACGCTTGTTGTCCAATTGCAAAAGGGAGATTCCCTACTACAAGCATTTCACCGGCGCGTTTCCATGGCTGTAACAGTTTTTCTACGTTTTCGCCATAGTGCAATAACCAGAGGTGTGTGCGCCGTACAAACAATGAAGCAGGCGTGTCAGCATTGTCGTACTCAAGTCATCCCACGGTAGAGTTGCAGCAAGTAATTTTTTGAGATTTAGCCACGAGAAGCTCAATACCTCTCCCGAAACATGACTTCCAGTTGTTTCATTCGCGCAACCCGATCAACACTTTTATTCGCTAGTCCTGAGCAAAATGCATTCGTAAGTTGATCATACCAACCGGTAGTTTTCACTTCAGGGTCTCAACCGGTCAGGCACGGTTGACCCCCAAAAGTGCAGCCCCTACCGTGGGATGACTCCCTCATGCCACAACGTTCAGAGGCTACTGTTACATAACCGGTTTTGTCCCGCACACGGAAGATAACGTGTAACTCTAGCCTCCGCGACGTAAGAAGTACGGCCCTGATATGAGCCCATTCTGCTTGAAGTATCTAGAAGCAGCCAAGCGTATCGTACGGTCTCCTAATGGCACGTAGGCTTTGTGGGGTGTGCTTGGAACCGTGTCAATGGCAGCCGGTGTATTATCGTGGGTACGTCGCCGACTACGTTTCTCTAACTCACGCTTATGTACTTTGTTTCTGCAGATTGGAGAGCGTCCACTCACCCGCGTGCTCGACGATGCCGTTCCTGTGCTTTTACTTAGTTCAGAAGTGTGGGTGCCGTGCTGTGGGTGGCACGCCTTGTCGCCAAGCCACAATGTGCCCTGCTTACGTCCGAATGGGTTCGCGTACCTTGCATCCACAAATCCGTTGGTCGCTTATCTCAGTCGTAAGGGCACCACATGCTCTGTGTGCGTGTTCGTAGTACCTTAGCCTCACTGTGTATTTGCGTTGCACCTTTCTGAATTGGTCCTGTGTGGCAGGGTGGAGCCGTCTACGTGGACTCTGAAGGTACGCTGTTCACGAACGACAACGTCAACTACATCGGCAACACTGCGGTGAGACTCGCCAACCCGAAAACATCGCATGTACTTAATACCTTCGTCTCGAAATGCGACGGTCGGCATCATGGGTAACCGCTACGTCGCATTGCGACGTTTGCGATTGTATAGTTCTGATGTTCCACTCTAGTTGCGGGCGGGCTCAACATATTCGTATATTGAATGCCGTTCTTCCGCATCATAAGGTCTTGTTTGTGGTAGTATATGACTGCCTTCCTGCATATGTGCGATTAGGATAGGCCAGACGGGAGGGTAGCCAAAGCGATGAGTACGTGGTTTCGCGGTAGAAATCACCGTTGGTAACCAACGTTACTGTGCTCCCAAAATCATTTAATGACTGTAAATTAATACTTGCTTGTTGGCCACGTGCGACAACGCTAATCGCCTCCAGCCGACTCTCCTTGCGAAGATAGTCCGTTTGTCACTGATTACCAAATAGCAGGTATAAATAATACTTATTCCGTGCATTGCAGTGTGTCCACAAGTCACGGGTGTGGTTCTAATGGCTACCATTTCTAGTTTGTAACGACGCGTTCTACGATAGAGGTAGAACTTTTTGGGGTATTTTTTTCTGGATGACTGGACTCCTTGACCTAAAACCGTCGGAATGTGATTCTTATTTTGCAGTATACGTTTTTGTATAGATGAGCCACGGGTTTGCCCATCGGATTGCCCTTTCAGTTTGCTCAAAACCGCTTTTTCGGTGAGGCATACAGCTCCTCAAGTGAGGAGCTTCAGAAAAAACATGCTGCACCTCTATCGTAGAATGCGTCCACCCGCTAAAGTCGCTGACGTTTTATTCTCTCACTTCCGTTCTTCCAATCTATGCCGGCTGCTGCGACGTGTCTCGTTCCTGATGATTTGTCACCGGCCCGGAACGCGCGTATGCATGTCCCTGCCTGTCAACGGTGATCGTCAACGGCTCTTACACCGGTTGTGTGCTGCTTACAATCGATATTGTCACGACAGTCTGACGACTGCCCGGACGTGTACGTTCGAGGGGACGACCCTAGGTGCCAGCAGGTCGTGCCTTCGGCCACCGTCTCGGCATCGGCCAAAAACACCGAGCTGTAGGTTTTCAACACACAAGTATGCCGTAGGTCAGAGTTTGATTGACCTATTACTTGCTGTAGAGGTTGATTCGGGTATAGCTCTGTAAAGGTTTCGAGCGGACAGCTCCATTATAACGGCGACGGGGTCATGTGGAGGCATCGACTCGGGGGCTTAACGGCATGTATTTTGTATACAGGCGTAGGATGAGTTCGACCTTCGCGAAAAGGGTTACAGACCTCCCTGTGAGTAACGGGTGAACTTCCACGCGAGTGAGTAAAGTACGCGCGCTTGATATCCGTACGACATTCATCGGCAATGATGGCAAGCAGGTTGGACTCAAAGCTAAGCTTCGTCTAGCATGAATTGGTTTGAAGCGAGAGGCGGTGGCCACGTTAGCGAACCGGAAAGTCGGTTCTTGTGCAGATTGATGCTTGGGTATTGCCAATTATTGACTAGCGATTCCGGCGGTCGGACGCGCCTTGTGATCGGGATAGCGTGTGATGCCAAATGTACGCCTGGGCAGCGGAGATCCCTTGAACGAAAACCACCCAGTGTCGATAGTTTATCGATTGGGCTCGTCGGATTTATTCGTTTTGTACCAAGGTTAGGCGGTTGGGTTGTTGATCGGGATTGATGGAATTTGAAATGTATTGTTTGGTGAGGTACAATGTAGAGGTGTACAAGTGACACAAAAAGAGACGGGTGCACCCGTACGGGAGCATTAGTAAAAGGTTGCTGGAGGGAGTGCCCATGCTGGTCAACGTATTTCGGCGATATTCAACTCAGTTTGGCGGTAGTAAATATATTCCCTACGAAGTAAATCAGGGTTAGACACGTAGTCATATAGTATAAGTAGCACGTCTTTGAGTGTAGGCGAAATCGTCAGCAGTAGATTGTTGCCGAGCGTCCAACTATTGCAACCCGGTATGATCCTCAGAACCTCGTCAGCGAAACGTATTTCTCAGATGAATGGACGGAAGATTGCGTCTATCTGTTGTTTGTCGAAATTGGTTGGACCCCGCGAGAAGCGCGTGTCGACGATGATGCCGCGTGACCTTGACGCCGAACCCCAGGCAAATCACGGAGTCCGGCCCCTTCTCCATATGTAATGTGTCGTTGAAACTGTCACCAACCATCAGGTTATCTACGCCGGTGAAGGCCCTCATACAGCGAGTGAAAAGCACGGCTGGAGACAGGGACCAAGTCAAAATCGTAACGGTCTTACTTCTGGCGAGTTTTCGATACTGTTTCGTGGTATAAATATGGATCCCGGTTGTCAATTTCACCAACGATATTTGCATTGAGGGTCTACGGTCGAACTTGGTGACCGGGGTAGACTACCCCCTTCCCCGCGCGCACACGCCCCCCCCCAATATGGACATGCAATATCAACGAAACTTGAAAGCCTCTGCGACGCCCCTTTCAGCATGGATATACTGTACCTATCGTGGCGATAAAATTTTACCGAGGCTGGTAAACTTTTGCGAACCCCTTTTACAACGGAAAGCCTCCCTTGACGTCCAACACATTTTTAAAAAATGGCTCTCAGAAAAATTGTGTATCATAGTCCGAATTGCGAGTGTATCGGAAACGTCAACCCTATGAGAATGAACATTTGCATGGTCTACCTAATAATCGAAACACACCTCGAGCTTTAGGTCCTGGTCAGGCAGATACTCAGTTGAGAGACCCCGTCAGCCAGAAGCATATTCACAACACAGCGCTACCCCTCCCTACTACACCACACGCGTCCGTCGTAAATCCGTCTGACTATCAGTTTCGGATCATCCCACGGAAGGGGTTGCGCTTTTTGGGCCAAACGCTTCTGACCGGCTGAGCTCTTCAAGTAAAGAACCACCGGTTAGTATGTTAACTTTAAGAGTACATTCATGAAACACCACTACTATCGTATAGAAATGTTGATTGGGTTTGCCCGGGCAAACGCCTTCGAAACCTTGTTTCGGGTGAGATGTTGACATCCTCTTCTAAAGAGTTCGGAAACCCCCGGCTGCACCCCCACCGTGGGATGACTCTGTCGATACATGCACCTGCAGAGGTACTGCACCTGGTGTTAATTGCGGCTTGTCGCTTGCGGAGCTACTTATTTCGTCCAGAAAAAAAATATATAGTGAAATGACAGTACAACCGGATCAACAAAAGCATTGGCCTATGTATTAAAAACTTTCATATTCGAAAACACCGAAAACATTAATTCCGACCGTTTGGGGTTACGGAGCATTCCGTTGTCTTGAAACTGCGTTAAGCACAAAGTGCTACCACTATCGTCGTAGAAAGCGTCAGCTCGCAGCAACAAGTTAACTAAGTTGAGAGTGACGCTCAGCGGGAGCTGGTTTGACGTCTCGAACTGCACGGGTGGTGCGAGACGGTACAATATAATATTATATGGTGGGCTGTTACAGGTTTATTATGCTGAACCGGCGACGGGCCAGCTGTCAGAAGTTAAGGAGGACCGAAGCTGTATGGGGGTGCACCAGCACTTCAGCTCTGACTTGCCTACCGGTCGAGGGGGGTATGTCACTTTCTCAACCGAGTGCAGGCCGTTCTCGGGAGTGTCTTGGTGCCCTACTTTAAACGAATTCTAACTAATCTGTCGTTGGCTGAAGGAAGCAAAGTTTTACATGGAGGCCATCCCACGGTAGGGGTGCCGCATATGTTTATGAGCCACGACCATACGAAGCTCCAACCCTTAACTTGAGGAGCTCAATATCTCACCGGAAACATGCCATCGAAGACATTCGCCCGCGCAACGAGACCATTATTACTATGTGGTAGTCCTATATCAATTTTACTCGTAAAAGTACACACTTACTAGTAATTCCCCACTTGAGGAGCTCAACCGGTCAGAACATTTTCGCCCAAAACGTGAAACCCCCACGATGGAATGACTCATGGCGTACTTATCACTAGCCCGACTAGCGACCGGATAGGCACTCGCGGGATTGACTTGAAGTATCCATCAAACACGGGCCTTACCGTGCTCCTCCTGTAGCAGGCAGCCTCGATCACCCGCCTCTCCTTGCAGCAACATATACTTCATGCTGCAGCGTTATGAACTGTCGACGGCGATAAGGTCAAACACTTGACCGAAACGACCACGCTGTCAGTCGAGCCAAAGCTGCAATAACAATGGGTTGAACGAAAAACACGTTCAGGACTATCCTTTCAGACGATACATACAGAACGTACACGTTTACACTCGACTGGGCATGGGCACTGCTGGTGTATACCTAGAAGCTCTATATAAGCCATCAACATAATAGCTAACACAAACTGTTGGAATGTGCCTAGTTTCAACGTGACCCCCAGATAGATAGGTGTAGCAGTGTTATATACCTGTCAGCACGAGGCACAATAACGTTTCAACATATGTTTTATTCTTGCAGTCCCGGTCTGTCGATCGTTCGCGCGTGGCGTGGCTGTCTTAGGGCTCTTGTGTTTTAGTTGTAGCGGGTGGTCTTGGGGTGACCCGGGTCGACCGTTTGTTTCTGTTCGCCGCGTGTGGAATTTTCAGGCACGATCTCGTCACCGGGCCAAACTACGCCTTCAAAGGGGTATCACGTGTGACTACAGACGTTCTAGATCCGAAAGGCACAGCAACTATATGTTCATTCGCTAGGCAACCTAGGGGATGGAAAATCGAGCGCAGCCTCACATACTAAGGAGAAAAATTGGATACAAATAATGTGTTATTCCTATTTATGGTATGAAAACACACTCTATAGCTTGCGTAATGTTGTCAAGAAATTACCGCCCCGTGGGGAGAGGCGTTTTCATCCCTTCGCACAACCGGTCGGGAGGACGGTAGCATTTTCTTATGGGATTAGACAAGAATCATTTGCCCGCGATAGGAGGCAGCGGCGCAGCCATTCGTCCCCTCAACCCCCCGCCCCACTCCACCCCTTGGCAATTGTGTTCGGGTGTAAGCGTGGCCCTTGCCCGGCGGACATATGTGGAGCGTGGACCTCTCCCTTCCCTTCACACTAATTGACCTTTTCCGTGTAAATAATTATCGAATGCTAGTACGACGAAGTACAATTTGAACGCTCGCCATGAACCATCTAGCACTTTTGTTGTCATCGCAAACGTCACCATCTACTAGCGTCGGTATTTAGAAATAGTCCGCCTAGTAAAGAGGCAGCAACAACGGAGATAAATGACCGATGGCTGTGTTTACTCCGCGAGGTAGGCCTCGTTTTTTGCGGGGTGCGAAGGGGCTATCACAACTTGACATAGGTATCTACCGGCAGTGATGTGTTTGTCGGCGCCCAACTCACACTGAGAAGGCCGTACACGACCGATTTCGAAACACTGGGCGTCCAGAGAAAGGAGCGGACATGCTATTGAGAACTGCAGGACAGTGTTTGGTCGACGACACATGCGACGATAGCGGTGCGGCCGTTTATATTTGGGGATCCACGTTTTAGGGCTCCCTGAACCTCACCCACCAACTGAGGTTTGAGGAAACAAAAAGTGCAACTCGATGAACAAACCTATGGCTAGAGATAAAAAACGTCGGACTGAAAAAGGAGGACTTTCGGACGATTTTAGGTTAAGGAGCCCCGTCATTCAGAAACATAAAGCCAAAACGTGCTACCTCTAGCGCACCACCCGTCGGACGGCAGTGTCGAGTGGTTGCCCTTCTGTGGATTTGGGTCGTTATAGTTGCTTTGTATGCCCGGTGCGGTGGAATGTTTTCGTGATTAATATTTCTTCAGCCGTGTACCGCACGATGTATGCACGGAGCAGTCTTGCTCTACTTACCTTTTGAACAGTCCAACATAAAATTTGTAGACGTCCTTGTACTCCTTGTACGAGCAGGCTGTCAAGTGCTTCTAAGTACTGCAATACCTCACAATTTTGCGGTCACAATACTGCCACCTGTGCTACTGAATATGTCTACGCGTTGTTATTACGTGTACTACCAGGCACCAGTGTACTCGTATGGCCAACCTAGTTCCAAAACGCACGCTAGGTAAGAGGTGCACGTACGGAATATGAAGCTGTTCCAATGCGGCGTTGTATATCCCACCAAGACATCAAGTTTGAAGAAACAACAGAAAGTACACCTCGACGGACACTCCGATGGCCTCGGTACGCGACGATTATTCCTTCAAAACAACGACGGCATTCCTACAATATGAGATGCGGTTAAGGAGCCCCGTCGTTCACAAACTATATTCTCCAAAACCTGATACCTCTATTACCGTAGCCCGCACCCCGTCAAAGAGGGGACTCCTGTAGAGCCCTCTGAAGCATCCTACCGACAGGGTGCGCAATTGTTTACTAAGTATTATCACACTAGCTCGATACCGTGCTCTCAACCTACCTTCGATATTACTGAAAATCAAACCCGTCGGAACCTTGGACAGACTCAAACGTTTTTATACTGACAAGGATCTTCGTCTGACACAGAAATATGTTGGCCGAAATGTCTTACCCCTCTTATGGCACGCATTCTCTTTGGCTGATCGCCGTGAAAAGACTCCTTGCATGTGTACCACACTGTCGAACTCCTTGCATGTGCACCACACTGTCGACTCCGCTGAGTAGCCCGTGAGTCTCCCCGCCAGATATATACCACTGGGCCACACACCAACACAGTTTCACTCTCCTCGCCTTGCCCTCACCGCCAATCAACCTTTGTGTGAACATCTAGCACACATACATATCGTTTTCGGTCCCAGGGAAGACCGTGCTCCACTCAAGGCCTGTTTACAAAAACGGCAGCGTTCCATGGCCGAACGGAACGTATTGTTTCCTGACGAGGCGTTACTACTTTCACGAGCAACACACTTTCGTTGCAAATTTGACTTGGCTTTCTGGTAGACAAATATTTCGATGTGGGCCTTGGAGTTTTCATCCAATATTTTCTTCCACTTCCCACAACGCCACTTGCTTTAGTGAGGTATAGAGGTCCTCGACTAGGGGACTTTACAAACAACTAGGTGCGCTCTTCCCCTGGCGTACTTCACACCCAGAGTCGCTCGGGCACCTACTCTACATATTGTTAGAGACCGCGAGCTTATCATAACGCTATATCCGCAACCACATTCCCCTGCGGGTCCCAGGTCGTTGTTTTCAATTAACCATTTCCCTCTTGGAACGCATTGGAACGGAGATGTCGTATCGGAAGACTCTATTCCATATCAGCCTACTCAACATGGTGCCAATAACCATCTACTCGATTGAAGCGTCGAACCCCTCGCACCAGGGGTCTGCCCCGGCATCGTACACGTCGGGGCAAGCTACGGACTGTGTCCACAATGTCGAGGATTGGCGCCCCCGGTCGTTTGCAAATGCCGTTGCCGATGCCGTTGCCAATGACGATGTTTGTTACAGTAGTAGTAGCATCGAACGTTTGCCACCCCCGGTCGTTGTTTAAGTCATTGACGACGATATCATTGTGTGTTGCAGCACACCACCCCCGGTCGTTGTGAGCGGCGTTGACGGTGGTGATGTCGATCGTCCGTAACGTCATCGGTTTCATCGACGAGAGACATTGACGGTGTCGGTGTTGATCATCGAAAATACCGAGAGTTGCCACCATCGGATGCGAGTTGCAGGCGTTGTAAAAGCCGTTATCGATGTCGATCACGAGGCGAGGTTGTGCAATCAACACATAAATGTGTGCGTACGGGTGGACGAAAACAAAGAACGACACACATAGACGCGGGAGGCATTGGAAAGGCGGAAAGGCGATATGATACCGTCAGCGGAGTTATCGGGGACATTATCAAATTCTAGTAAGGGTCCCTCCATAGCGCCAGTATGTGGGTACCAAAAATACCCGTACATTATCGCAAACCGGCGCCATTTGACATGCTGCGGCTAGTGGTGGTTCGCGTCTGTGCGAATCAAGTAACCAGGCGTAATCGGGGGCAACCAAAACTACTCAAACCCGTACTATAGGGGTCCGACTACTCAAACCCGTTTGGACCTGCACCCGCGATTAGCAGTCGAAAAAATTCAAAGTCGAGCTGATATATTTTTGCAGCGGCACGGTCGTCAACACAGCAAAGTCGGTTGGGGAAAGGCCACCAGAAACACACCACTTGCCCCGAAAGAAAAACAAATCGATTAGCCGATTCAATGTTTTTTTTGCAAATAGATCCATCAGAGTAGAGTTACACGCACCGCAAAAACGCTTACTTCGTCATTTTAATCAATACTGCGAATGAAATGAAGACACCCCTCAATCGTAATTAACCTTTTCAGGACGGAAGTTGTAGGGGGTACACATAGATAAAGCAAAACAACCCCCCAGGTCATATTCCACGCTTTGAAAAATATGTCTAAACTATTAGACTAGGAGTTCGTGCTCAGCGGCGGATGCTACAACATCTCATACCGTGTACAATAAAAACAAATATCGGGCATCAGATTAACATATGAACTGTTGATCACCTTAAAGGTATATTTATGTCGAGGCCGCATTGTACCATGACAGCCATACGTGATCGCGAGCGTTACACTCAGTCGCAGTACAGCAGTGCTGCCTCGAGACACGCAGCGTGTATCAGACGATAGTACCGGGCACAGTATCATGGAGGCAACCGACACTACTACTCGCTCAGATGTTCCTGTCTGTGCCAAGTAACTACACAGGCGGTGTGACGGGCAACCTAATCCGTAGACGCTATCGGGGAAACACGACCGTGTTATACAACAATGAATAAAAGCACACACCACAAAAGTCGAATACTACGATATATACGGTTGTTACGGTAAGGTCAACCTTTGATGGCGTTCTTCGCGTGAATTGCCCTCGGGCTTGATGGAAACATTCGCGAAGAAAGCAAACGACGCTCGAACCGATGAAACACTCGATCGACAATTCAACAACCAGCATTAAATGCGAAACCTACACCTTATTCCAAACGAAAATTGGAAGCTTCAAATGATTGATTTTTGGCAGAAACGTCGAAGCCTTTTCCTAACACATCAGTTATGCACATCTGGCCAAACAAACGTCTCACGACGACAAGTGAAGGAGGCGAACATCTGATCGGGGCAGGTTTTGTGCTTTGTCTCACCGCAGTGTTGGCGATGTAGTTGGCCTCATCGTTCGGGAAAAAGGTGCCTTTGTCTTTGATGTACACGGCTCCACCCTGCAGATCAACACGAACGATGTGCGCACGTAAGACAGGTAGGTTCACCCTAACGCAGAGTAAGGGCATTTTTTCGGGAAATCTCAATCCATGTAATATAAAAAAGTATCAAAACACTCCAGCTGTGAGATCGAGGATTTCGTCAAAACTAATTTCGCAAGCTGTGTGCGATACATCGATCGCGCGTTTTACGGAGGGGGTGTATATGTCCTTATGAAGGGTATAGGTATATAGCAACTACTGCAGGAGGTATGACATGTTTACCGCAAGTAAGCTACTGTGGGCTGACCTCTCGACAAGCATCGGTCGGATATGAGCTGTCGGGGTTTACGGCACCCATTGTATCGAAAGGCGGGGTCTACGTGGGTATATAACCAGCTACAGCATAATCTACTTCTGCAAAACACAGGAAGCAGGAGGATGTGGTATCATGACGGGGCGTCTGGTTCATTTTAGCAGCTTCCTCGCCGCCTTAGTCCTGACAGGGGTTCGCTTTGCGTAAGGGTTTCTCTGCCAGGAACGGTGTAGCGCCGTAACAACATCCCTGCTACTGCAATACACCTTTTGGAGCTGGCGTCCCCAGTGGCTCAGTTGGTAACGTCGTTCACTTTCTGAAGGCTGTGTTGCGGGTTCGAATCTCCATTGAGTGAACAATTCGTAATTATCGTGGAAAGCCATACTTTATTCGTGAGTAAACAAATTCGACTTCAAATGTTGACGAGGGAAAGGAACGGCTGAACCTCTTTCGCGATACATACTAAGGCAAGAACCGCAAGAGGAAAGGTGGAGATAAATCTTTTGTGCTTTGCTTCCCCCTGTGTGACCCCGGCTGGTGCGTTCAAGCATCTGGCGCCCAGATTAAATGGGTCGAAAACACACAAACACCTTCTTAGTTCGTTTACAATAGTTATGACTAGTCGTGGAAGCGTGGTACACAGTACTAGCCTTCAACTACTGTTCACTAAACACCCTGTATAATCCACTTACCCGGAGGGCAGAGCCTTGTAGGAAGGTCAGGTCTCCGGAAGTGGAAACGTACCCATTAGTGTAGATGTGGCCTCCTTTAGCCGCCTCACCACCCTGTAAGTCATCGCATGTGTCACGTTGGGCAAGACGCATGTCGCTCATCGGTTAAGTTGGTCGTTGGGGGTGTGCCATACCATGGAAGGCATGTTTGACGTGATTCATCCCACGGTAGAGGTGTGCAGCAAAAACGTGTCTGAACTCCTGACATGAGAAGCCTAATATCTACCCCGGATCATGACCTTCAAGCTTTTCGTTCACGCAACCCGATAAACATATCTATCCGCTAGTCCTGTAACAGGTGCACTCGTAAAATTATATCATCAACCGGTAGTTTTTCACTGCAAGAGCTCAACCGGCAAGGAACGTTTGACCCAAAAAAGGGCAACCCCTATCGTGGGATGACCCACGCATCGGTTAGGTCGGTTGCAGGGAAAACGTAATGTCATGGAAGGCGGTTTCGTGCATGGGGTTTTGTTAAGACAAGGTGTTGTATCGTCCAGTCATCCCACGGTAGGGGTGTAGCAGAAAGTTCCTGAGTTCCTAACATGAGGAGCTCAATACCTCACTCGAAACATGACTTCCATGATTTTCGTTCGCGCAACCCGATCCATATTTATGTTCGCTAGTCCTTAAACAAATGCAGTCGTAAAATGGTCAGATCTACCGGTAGTTCCAAACTTCAGGAGCTCAACCGGTCAGGAACGTTTGACCCCCAAAAGTGCAACCCCTACCGTGGGATGACTCGTCCGATGACGTATTGTTTTGTGCATCCGTTTAGCTGGTTGTGATTGTTGTGTCTCTTCACAACAAAATAGGGATATAGTCCAACGGCTAAGCTCGTCTAAGGGAGGCGGTGTCGTGATATGAAACGCGCCTTTGGTGCACCGGTTAAGGTTGTTGTAGGGGGGTGTCATGGCGTAAAACGCGATTTTGTGCACGTGTAAGGAGGGTGTCATGACATGGAACGCTCTTATTTCGTGCGTATACTGGGCTTTAGTTTGGGGACGTGTCACGGTCTGGATGACGTATTCCGTGCAAATATTTAGCAGGCTATTGGGAAATGTTCCACACAATGAACGGCGTGTTTCGTGCGCATGCACATCCGGTAGGCTGGTAAGCTGTTCGGGGGGGTGCCGTGTCATAGAAGCCGTACGTCGTGCATCTGTTAGGCTGCTTGTTTCTTGGCGGTGGACACAATTCCCATTGCGACTCGACGCGTACCTCGGGCTTGTCTTCGATTGACGGCCGCTGCGATATGTTTTCAGAAGCATTCTACGGCGGGGGTACCCCTCGTCGATACTGAGTCTCATTTAGTGGGGAGTTCTACACCCCACCGAAACACATTTTTGATAAACACGAAGAAAGTGCTCGACCCTTGACAGACGCACATGGAACACTCCTACCGACAAATCTACAATACTTGTATCCCCGACTCTGAATCGTACAGTTCGCCGATGTTGGGAAGGCCCTTCGTTCAACAGTTCCAATGGTATTCATTTGCTGGAAGGCAAAAAGTGCTCTACGAGTTCGTCGACATACTGTTAGACCGCGGTTATAACGCTGCAGGTGTTGCTGCTCTTTCGTAAAACAAAAATGCACACTTCCGCTCTGTTGTCAAGAATTTCGTCGAAACTTGTCTTGACAAGCTGTGCTGTGGTACTTCGATCGCGAGAGCTACGCAGGTGTGTGACCGCACAGAGATCGTAGGTCCTTTACTCTTGGTACTACCACAGTTAACAGGGTGGTGTTACCAAGCCATACTTACGACTGAGGCCACGTTTGTTAAATGCACTCAATTCGACCAGTCAAGGGGTACGTGATGGAAACCAACATTCTTACCGAGGCCTGGTTACCGCCGAAGAAGGCTCCAGCTTCCAGAATGGTGGTACCCGTGTTGTACAGAGCCCCTCCGCTGGCGCCGTTGCTGTTCTGCATGACTGTCCTGCCCTTGAGCACGGTGATTGACCCCTTTTCCGTGAAAATAGCTCCGCCGTAGCCAAAGAACTGGTCATGGTTCTCTGAAAGTTGAAGCGCACCGAGATTTTGAATCACAGAAGGGGAGGGGAGCAAGGGAGGGTGTCAAAGGCACACATACTCCCCCTTTGGTACATACCGACCATAACAGTGTACGTCACACGTCGGTGATAGTATATTTGAACTTCAAACAGTTTATCACCGGGTGTGGTATACTCCATGGGTGTGATATACAACTTATCTTAGTGAATAAATACATGGTATTTGTTTAAGTTGATAAACCGCATCCCCGAGAAACATTTTATACTATACGGGGTGCGATATGAAGCGGGTTGTCAACAGTGTGACCGGAAAGGACTGCTACACTCCAAGCTCGCTGTGGAGTCACCGGACCACCCCCACCGACCTCAACCCCCCCAAAGGGTTGAGTGTAGGGCTAACAATTGATGCAGGGTCGTGTTGGTGTGTTGGTCTGAGCCGATGTGCACGATTGGAACTGAGCACAAACGACGGGTACAAATATTGGTTCAGTCGATATCCTGCATTTAGCGGTGGGGCAGTTATCTAGGGGGTGTTATATCGATTATGAGGCATGACACCGCATGGGAGGAGGTATACATCACATCCCTGTGATATTTTGGGTGCCTGTTTTTATCACATAAGTGGTATACTCCAGCGTTGTGATATACAACATCTCGGATGACGAGCACTGATGTCATATACAGTACCAGTACCGCGTACGCATCGAGCTGACACGATGAAAGTTATGCGTCTAACACACCCGAGCGTGTACGAATATGTATGTGTGTTCTTCACATTAAACCGTTCTTTCTACCCGTCAACATCCAGCACAACCCGTGTCCGTGCCGAATATAGATGATCGTGATGCATTGTCACCTTCGGCAATGTTTCCGTTGAAGACGGTAGTTCCCTTGAAGATCAGGGAGCCATAGTTGGCCACGGCACCGCCTTTGCCAAAGGCTTGGGCCTTGTTACCCGCGAACGACGAATATTCTTCGAACGTGACTTCTCCATCCTCGGCCACACACAAGCCGCCGCCATATTTGGCGCCGGTATCCGGCCCATCATTCATCACTGTATTTTCATTGAAGATGGTTTCGTACTTGAAGTCCACCTACGCGGAGACGAGTGGACATGTTATAAACAGCACGCAGTTCGCGACATCAAATACGCGAGGAGGTGCCGGAGAAGTACAAAATACTGACTGGTATGTACAGCAGTCATAGAGACGCAAAAGTTGTTATGCTGAAGTTTGTCAGAAACAAGTTATTTTCAAAAGTAAGAAGCAAGCTTAGGTCGGTAAGTCTGGTTCTTGTCAAATGCCCTGCACAAATCATATGTATATACACACGGTAGTGGTCTCGTCCGTCTAAATTGTGTGGTACATATTTCCGCGTGTCCCAAGTATAATGTTCGGGCCCCAGTACATCCTTGATATACGAAAGAAGAAAGGAATACTGCACTTCAAACCGAGAAAACAGTGCGTTCTGGCCTGCTTTAGATCAAAGATGCACCGAATTAAGCAACTGCAGAGTCATCACACGTTGGGGGACTGCGCTTTTAGGGTAAACGTTTCTGACCGACCGAGCTGCTCAAGTGAGGACTTACTGGCTAGCATGATAATTTTATAAGCCTGTTTGATTTTCGACTTTTAATAATAGCGCATATTAATGTTTGACCGGGCTGCGCGGACGAATATATTCGATGCAATGTTTCGGGTGAGATATTGAGTTCCTCACGTAAGGAGCTCATGATAATCTGCTGCACCCGTACCGTGGGATAATTCTGCAAAGGTATACCGCTCTTATTTCGAGTAGTCTGTCCGGCACAAAAGGTAGCAGTGACACGCGCTACGCGGAAGTTTCACCTTACTTTTCTGGGGCTCCCTACTAAAGGAAAACGTTCTACGGTAAAGATGCACCTTATTTGTCTGGGCATCCGCACTAAAGGAGCTCTATAACTTACACCCACAGACTGGTCTTGGGTAAACAGGAAGCGCCACTCACCAGATGAGTAAACCCATAACCTCGCTAAGAGATTGGTTCAGACATCGCAAAAGAATAGTGGGACATCCCGGCGAATTTAGGTCGAGGAAGTCCTTTACTCAGAAGAAAAAACGAAAAAACAAGTGCTACCTGTGTATCGTGTATGGCAGCAAGCTCCCAGTATTGGAGGGGAAATGTACCCACTCAAAGTCCAAGTAGCACGTGGCAAAATTGACAGTGCTGTTCTATACCAGGTACACAAGAGATGTCTACCTGTACGTGGTGCCTGATGTCAGGGAAAGTAGTTGTGGCTGGGGGGCTGTAGAGGAAACATGAAAGAAAGCGTTGTCTCACCTCCCCAGCAGCGTAAACCGCTCCCCCGGAGAACCCCCCGAATACGGAGTTAGAGTCGAAGGTCATGGGCACCGAGAATTCCGCAACACACCCCTCATCCACGTAGAACGCCCCGCCGTCCGCTTTCTGCACACAACGAGACGGGAAGGGGAACGGGAACGAGACCAGCAACGCGATCGCCGCGATACAATACCGGAAACGGAAATGTTAACGAGAACATAAACCAGAAAGCTAAGTATAAATCGACGGGGAACGGAGCCAGAGACGGGAACGGCAACGGGTCGCGAAATGAAACCGGGAAAACTTTGAAAAATGTGAATACGAGAAGAACGGGCCAATTTGAATCCCACGGACAGGTACACGGGCTTGAACGCGATATAATCGTTGCACCCAATTTTTCACAGGCAGCGCTAATGCACATACTCCGCACTTCAATAAAACGTTGTTGTTTTCACTCTGAACACTTCGGCGGCTTCACAGGAAACAAACTGCTAAATACAGCTGATTATCACCGGATCAGCCACGAACGAACTGACTCTAGCAGCTTCGTCAATGGACTATGTTTTTCGGTTGAACTCCAATGAAACTTGTTGCAGAACACGCGCGTTGCCTGCAGTAATTTTGTACATGTGTTACCGGCGAACACTGCGTAAGTCTGAGGCACGAGAGGTTCCCGCATTTTCGCTGCTAAGGTTTCGCCGCTGGATCGAGCTGCGCTGCAGCTAACTCAGTGACGGCGGTTAGAATCGCGACACCAAACAGCCTAAACACCAATGCTTAACACGCGCCATGACATGGGTTCCCACGTATCCACTCGCGATCAAAGCTCAAGGCTCTGACAGAGGGGGATTACCTCGAGGGTCTCTTCATTAATCGGCCCAGACCCACATGTGGTTTAGCCTGACCGTGGTGATATTTTCACGTCTGGAGCTTTTGTTCGTTTCCGTAAATGCAGTGTGAACGTTTATCAGTCGTTTACGCCACGGGGTCCACACCACAGTTGACGGCACATGCTTGAGTACAGTACAAATCCTACGCATGACAGTCACAAGGGTGGTCCCTCCCCCACACAATGGTAGGTTTAGTCTTCGCGTGTATAGTGCTGAGCCGCCGAATACTCAGGTCCAAATAGTGACCCCCCGCCGCCGTCGCCCGCGTGGTCGTCAGATATGACAGCTATTTGATAGTAACAACTTGGCTTTGCCGCGGCGGGTCGATGCCCACCGCTGTTTTGCGCATGCCCCTATGGACGGAAGGTATTGGAAGGTAATGGCCGAGATCGAGGCAATACTGTAAAGGTGTGCACTACGAAGCTTCTACATTAGTTGAGGACAAATTCAAGTATAAACGCAACATAACCTATATCCCAATGTACAGATGGTTTTAAATTATTGGAGTTGTGGTTACCCCAAGGAAGAGCCCCCCACTAACGTTGACCTATGATGTTTCAACGTGAACTTTCAGTACCAAAACAATCGAAATTTAATGCATAGTTTTCGTTTCCATTTGTGTAGGAATGTGTAGAAGTTTTGAACGTTCAACCTAATTCTGCACATTGCCGAATGACGAAAACATAAAAAAATAACTAACACTACCAGTAAACCCCAAACCAGTATTAGCAATTAAAGAGTGACATGAATCAACACGAAGCAACATAAAAGAGCAGCATGCATCTACTGAGTGCACTTACCACGGCATCGACCCCGCTGAAGGTAGCCATTTGGCTTTCCGTCGACCCTTCGGTCCCAAGGCTCAAGAAAAATCTGGCTCGGTTGGAGACGGCGAAGCGTACGTTGGTGAACTCGACCCGGTCGTTGTCGGAAGTGACGGTAAACTTTTTGAATCGCCCATTTACTGCCACCGTGGTTACCTGAACAATGGAAACGACGAACCGAACGATGTTGTTGTTGTTGTTGTTCTCACATTAACTTATCGCCAAAATCAAGTCCGTGGTCACACAAAGGCTGGAGCCCTAGGAAGATCCGAAAAAACATAAAAAAACAAAATT
>JBBMKB010110836.1:0-37269 GCA_037833945.1 Alaria marginata
CGTCTCGAAAGGGATGCGTGGTCAATGGTCAAATGACAAAGGCAAGCAACAAATGAGTACGCCCCCCCCCCCCATCCTCCCGCTCTGCTTTTATTCGATCCCCTCAAGCCCTCACGGCCTCGCGCAGCCAAAAACAAAATTAAGGGTTAGAGTTAGGGTAAGTGTTAGGGCTAGGGTACCTTAACCCTAACCCTAATCATTTTCTATGGCTTTTCCTGCTTCCAGCTTCCTTCTCGGAGGTTTCGCTAGCCTGAGCTCTCCGGACGCGGACACGCGCCTGGACGACGCGCGCCCCCGCCACGCCGCCGGTGCTGTTGTTATTGTTTTTCGATAGTGTTGTATCAACTCGTTTGTCGTTAGTACATACTTTGGTTAGACCAGGTTGCCGAATTGGTAAGTACTCGATATGTCTCTGTTGCAGTTTCCTTTTTCGGAGGCTTCGCTAGCCTGAGGTCTCCCGGAGGGGACACGCGCCAGCGCGACGCCCGTCCCCGCGACTCCGCCGGTGTTGTTGTTGTTGTTGTTGTTGTGGGGATTCCTTATATATATATATATTGTTTTTTGACGACACCATGTTTTCATAATTATTAAATTGAATTTAGTGTGGAATGCTTTTGCCCTGAAATTATTTCTGGATTGTGTATCTTATAGGTGCGGCTATGCCGCTCAGCGTTGGTCGCTTTTCGCTTCTAAGTCCAGTTTTCGAGAGTGTTTGGTCGATTTTCTTTTTTCATTTTTGTTTATGATCAAGTTCGTGTGCTATGTTATGTGTTGAAATTGGTGTGGGCACTTTCATCCTGACGTTACAGATGACGTTTTTATCGATAAGTTGGTGTCGAATTTATTGTGTCTAAATTAGTGCGAGAGCGACCCCGGGCAGAAATTGGATGGTGTGGTATATTGCAGTATGGAGATGGGTGATGTTGCAGTTGCTGGTCAGCAGCTACTCGGCCAGGGGTAGCATAGTCATCAACAGGGGTATAATACAGACCCGCCAATAAGAAACTACAGTACGCGACACCAGTTAAGAATATTTTGTTTTGGGCCAGGCTGGAATTCTTATGTAAGGCAGGGTGTGTCATACACTATTTTCAGTACAAAAGAGGTCCTGTTCTTATTCGGTTTCCAAAACATGAGCCTGAAATTCTAAATTATCAGATTCTTCACATATGTTGCGTACTCTATCCAATAAGGAACTGATGCTCACTTTCCAAGGGACGCTAAGAAAGAAGGTCTAAGAATCCGTGCCCACCGGCGAGCACCCTACTAAATCCTACATAAAACCAATCCTCACGGTTGCTCAAGGTTGATGGCAAACTATGAAACTGAGGCTCACTCGAAATAGGTGTTTCTAATTGGCGGGCCTACACTGTAGCAGTAGCATCATCAGAGGTAGCAATAGCATCATCAGGGGTGTCAACATCATCATCGGGCCAGCGAGAGCATCACACGGGGGAGAAAAACAATACCAGGGGTATCACGAGCAACATCAGGGGTAGCAAGACCATCACCAGGGGTAGCAAGAGCACCATCAAGGGTAGCGGGTGTTCGGGATTTCTCTACGTTCGGCTATTCTCTCGAATGTTTATTTTGTCGTCGTGTCCTGACTTGCGAACCGGAGACGCGGAGAGCGAGGAGAGGAACGTTGGGCGCGGCACGGGCAGCGACTTTAGAAACGCATCGCCAACAACGGTATGTCCTTGCGTCCATCAGTGCGTATAGCATCTTTGACGGTCGAGGGCCCAGGATTTCTGTGCTCGAAGATGTCTCTAGCGATTTGTGAAGGAGTTCGGTTTTGGTTGCGTGTACTTGGACGAGTACGTACTCGTACTCCACGAGGATGATACTGCTCAGCTCACATATTGAACACTGCTGTATAAACCGGACAACAGAACTCGGTAGCCCGGGTTGGTGCAGAGACCTCTCGCTCGCTCCATGTTGGGAATCGCTGGAGTTATCAGTCCGAGCGCGTGTGGGGGTTTGAGGGAATCAACGGCCAGGTTTGGTAGCCGAGCATGCGAGTTCCCTTTCAGCAAGCGGTGGAAAATGCGGCAGAATAACCATACCCAACTCCAACACAACCTCAAAATCAAGCGAGTTTGACTTGTACAGCAATGAAGAGCCCCCCCCCCGCCCCATCGAGCGAAGTCGAGATCGGAAATCGTCGGTAAACTTGCTAACGTGCAAATAGCCCCCCTTTGCTGCAGGTCCCCTTTTCTGCAGGCTTCATGGCCCACATAGGGTCGGCGTAGATCTCATTCATGGACCCGCTTGTCTCGTGCACGGGTTTCTTGGGGTGGGCATTCTGTTGGCTACTGATGATGTGACATACCAGGTATGTTGCAGTGTGAAAGGGTTCCTCTGAAATCTACTCCGCTGGCATTCTTCTTCCAAAGTAGCTCCGAGATGCGGGGGTTCACGTGGCCCAACCGATTGCGAGCCACAGACCAGCGTGAACTTGCGTTGTGAGGGCCATGGCAGGCGTTTGTGTCTGATGTACGATTCCTATAGCCCCCGGCCGTTCGTAGAACGAAAATATACCCATATCTTTCTCTCGTTGCTCCAGTGACTCTACGACGTTGTTCGATTCTAGATGGGAGTTTCTCGTTTCCATGACAGTCTTGATCCCTCTTGTTGCCGCGACGGAGGAGAATAATAGATTGCGTCCCAGTCCTGGAACTATCGGGGTTGGGAGACCCACGGCGTGCTTTATGCCCGCGTTGTTGGTAAGAACACCTTGGAGAATTCCACGCGCGGTTCCCAGTAGTAACTGTTGCCCAGCGGTGTTGATTTGGTTTGGCTTGTCGAGAACAGTGCTGTCGGGTATGAGAGACTGTACGTCCGGAAGGAGTTCGTTGTCCATAAACTTCTCCGTTGCACCGCTGTCGACCAGCATAGTGATCGCGCCCACCCCCTGACATTAATTGCAGCAAACCTTGATTGCGGCAAACCATCCGTAGGCGCTGAACTGCTCCCGATATAAGTGCTGTCCTCAGGCAGTAGGCCGTCTGCAGTGTACTCGATAGAATGTTCGCCGTAATCCGCCGTCATATCTTTCTTAGTTAAGAAAGTGGGCTGTAGTTTTTCGCCGGTTGTGCCGTCTGTCCACCAGTTGAAGATATCTACAGAAAGCCGCAGTTGAATTCCGTGTCCTCCCTGATGCCGTCTGGAGAGGAGTCTCCGCTGAGTACCGAAGTGGCGGTGTGCGAGCAATTGTCCTGTCAGGCGCGTTTCCCCTGCAAGCGACAGTCAGAATCATTGTGTGCTCTTCAATCGTGGAAAGAACACCACTTGTGCCCTGCGCCGCCCGCAAATTCGATCTTCGTCTTGCTCTTGGTTCGCTGAGAAGGCGTGGGGCAGCTTCCCTTGTCGGTCCCCTTCTCTCGGCAGTTGTGGCAGACGATATGGCTGATGTCGTTCTGATTTTGCTACAATGGTGGCTCCACGTCCAGCGATGCTCCTCTCACCTTGGTTGCGGCGTGGCATCTCGTCCAAACACATAGACCGCATGGTGGACATGATCTCCTCGAGCCCCAACTTGGAGTCCCAGTAGGTCATATTTTTCATATCTGCAGTCCTTGGTCAATTGCACCAGGATGTCGTTGAAGCGTTGATCGGAATATCCCCATTCATTTTCTTTACCTGGCGGCGAAGAAGAGTGGCGCGGAGCATGCACTCGTCCGGGTCTTTTCTGTCCGTAATACTGGTAGCCGTTAGTTTCGCGGCTCTAGAGTGAATGGTCTCATCGGTGACTTGTTTGGACGTTTTCGTCAGTTCCAGTCGTGCTTCCTGTCCATTGCCACGTGTGCCGACCGCTGACTTGTGTTTGCGCACCTAAATAGATGCGGGTGTCTCCGTGATCCTAAACAGGGTCGCTCGAAACTCTTGATAATAATTGTCGAATGCTGCCTGGGTTCGAGCTAGCGCAGCAGCTTCTTCATTCCCTTCACCGGTCGTTTCTGCGGTCGGCCTTGTCTGCCCGTATTGGTTTAAATATTCCCGGGCGAGTTACACTGACCACCGTTTATGTTTGCTCGTGCCAGTCTTTGAATAGCGAGGGGTCTTTGCCACCGAACCTCGTGAGGCCCTTCATGGCGTTGAAGAGGGGTCCAGCAGAGTTCGCCATTGTTGTGGCTTGCCCCGTAGCTCATGTGTTTTGCTGCTGCCGTATGGTGGGTCGCAGTAGCTTCAGCAGTAGTTGTGGTACGTCCGATCCAATACAGATCGCACGCACATCAGAAAGCGCGTACGGCTCGCTCGGCGAGACTTATTTTCATGTACAACAGTCCAAGGCACAACCAGTAGCAGTAGGGCTCGCGTTGTGTATTCGATCTAACACGGATCGCACACGCAGTAGTAAACCGCATACACATCGCCCGGCGGGACTCTTTTTCATTTCTTGTACTGCAATCCAACATATAGTCAGTAGAAACAAGACTGGGATGGTGTATCCAATAAAACATGGATCGCACGCACGGCAGTAAAGCGCGAGCGGCTCGCCTGGCGAGACTCGTTGTCCCTCCCAATCACACGTTTTGTTTTCGTTGTTTCTCTCGACGAGTATTTGGTGGAGATTCAGCGTTTCGGCGTCCAGCGGTTGTGGCCCGGCCCGACGATCGTGAGGATCCCCGTTTTTGTGGCAATCACGTACACGTAGCAATATCCTGTTGAAGATCGGTGGTCATTTGTCCTCCGATGGTGTATGTATGATGTTACCTGAGGCCAGTGCCTAATGGATGTTACTGATATCGTAGTAAACACTGGATGAGACGTTTGTAGTTGATGTTGAAAGTGCTGCTCTCTTGGAAAGAAAAGGTATATCACCGTGAGCTTGCAGGAGCTCATGTGCTGGTGTGAATTGATAGGAGAAACATGGAGGGTGTGCGAACACTCCTTTTCTGCTCGTCTTTCGTAAGACAACATACAACTCGGATTGTACTATCCACCTCCATTGGTAATGCACACCACATACGACAGCCTAGGCAGTACACCGTGTACGACAACGTAGCCAGTATTACGCATACATTTATTGACATCGTAATGAACATGTGACGGGTGGATATATCGAGCATCCTTATCTTTACGCTTGTACCGTCTTACGCCCTTGTGCTGATTTGGCCTGGTTTACTAGGACGTACGACGACTGCGTTATATAGCAACGACTAGATGGCTAACTTGCTGTGGAATGGATGCAACTCTGACAACCACATATATCGGTGGTCTACGTGGTTCAGAAGGCTGAGACGGCAAGGATGTATACGTACAACAGGAATGCAGCCAGTACGATACCGGCACGTACCCACAGGAAAATAAAACGTCACCCTGCAGCTGTTTTCCCAGAATAAAACCAAAATTAGTCAGGAAATTCGACCTAATGATTAGATGGAATGATCATACGTGCCATCAAATGCGGCTTGCATATATTACTTTCGACAGAATATATTTTCACGGCAGCAGTGGCTGCTGTGGCAAGGAGTGTCTAGTCTGTTTTTCAAATGGTTCGCGCAGGCAGTATGCAAGTAACTGGACAATAATGAAGCCTCCAGCACACATATAGTACATACCGGTTTGTTACTGTAAATCCAAATCATGGCCCCTCCGCCATCGGGGAAGAGGGTTTAGCCCTGGTCAGGTAGTAAGTAGGGTTCAAAATAAGGAAAATACCGGGGTCGTTGATCGAAGCACAGCTCTCCTTGATGATCCCGTTGCGACATGTGCAAACCAATTCACAGGTGGCATTTTTATGCATTATTGTGACGTCTATACGGATGGCAGCTCTGGTTTCATCAACAACTCGGCCTCTTCTTGGGGGGGTGAGTGACGTTACAATGTCAAGACATGCATTTAGGTTTCGGGTTTTACGCGAACGTACGGCTATGTCTAGCGACGTTTAACTTTAAAATTCGTCACCGCAACCCCACTTACGAAATCGCGCCTTGGAGAGCGAGTTGGTATTTTTCTTATGGATATTTTGCATTGATGCACCGCATAGCAGTGTATACAAACTACTTGAACGCCCCGTTCCTCCGGGAAATGAAACGAAATATTACAGACTGGCCCCGATCCCGAGGTGGTATCTGTGCCGCCAGTCTCTTTCTTCGTCGACGATGCCGTGCGGCCAATAAATCATCCAACCTAAAGATACATATGTATTGATGTTACGAAATACTCGAAGACAGCAGTCGTTGGCGTCGGTTTGACTATAGTTGTATGTACTCGTAGTTAGGGTCAAGTACCGACAGCCTGGAAAGAGAGGAAAACTCGTACGCTCCCCACTTCTCGGCAAGTCCTACATATCTACGATCACATCGTCAAAAATTTCGAAAAACCCTCAGTCTTCGGGATACGTCTACTGTTAGCAGCTATATTAGAAGATCACTTGTAGTGGTTTTATCATTGAGCACGTTACCATTGATGTTTCACGTCAAGAACTGCTGCTATTCTTTGCCGCGGTACTCGAGTGTTTAGTCCATGGTTTTAGCGTTTAGATCCAGTGTGTAGAAAGGCACTTTGTCGTTCAGATGTAGTGTGTGTTGGCACTACTCTTGTAGTTCATGACGTCTCGTTCTCTTCAGGGCCCAACGGCTGACCCATGCACGGTTGATAATATTAATGAGCGACGAGGATGAAGAAACATGACATAATTCGCGTTAACCGGTTTGAACGATAATTCCATTGTACAATCTCCAGGTTCCATCCACGCCCTCAACTCAATCATCGGCTTGAACGGCTCGAACGCCTTTGCTAACAATTCTGCGCAACTAGGAGGTGAGATACATCGCCAGTATTGCGGTAGATTTCCCGATTCCACCGCAGTGGTTACGCATACGCTTGTCAACAGAATCTGCTCACAAACCGCATTTTGAGCAATGTAATGGGCTCTCGTTACCTCACCCTGTGCGATCATGACGCCAAGGTTACAGCACATCGCAAAGGCTTGGGGGTTTGGTATCATAAACCGATCGGGCTTAAACGCATTGTTTGGCGAGTCCATGATGATATCAGCAGCATTAGGGTTAGGGTTAGAGTTAGTGTTAGATATATGGTGTGTCTTGGCACTGCTCTTGTTGTTCATGACGCCTCGTTCTCCTCAGGGCCCCACGGCTGACCCATGCACGGTTGATTATATGAATGAGCGGCAAGGTTGAAAAACATAACGTATTCGCGCTAATCGGTTTGAACGATAATTCCATTGTACAATCTCCAGGTTCCATCCACGCCCTCAACTCAATCATCGGCCTGAACGGCTCGAACGCCTTTGCTAACAATTCTGCGCAACTAGGAGGTGAGATACGTCACCAGTATTGCGATAGATTTGCCGATTCCACCGTAGTGGTTGCGCATACGCTTGTCAACATAATCTTATCACAAACCGTATTCTGAACAATGCCTTCGGCTCTCCTTACATCGCCCTGTGCGATCATGACGCCAAGGTTACCGCACATCGCAGGGGCTTGGGGGTTTGGTATCATAAACCGATCTTGCTGAAACACATTGGTTGTCGAGACCACGACGATATTAGCAGCATTTGCGATATTAAGGTATATCTACTATACAATACAGAAAACACGAATGTCTGTTTCGTCTGGGTTACACTATAACGGCGATCTGGCCTCTATATTTAAACCCGAACAGTCCTTTTATTTCCGATCAGAGTGATTTGCTCCTACTATCTTCAGCACAAAACATGTCACCATGGTCTCGCGACTCAGAGGGAGTCAGCCCCGCCTTGCCGCATGGATGGAAGGGGTGTAAGACATAACGACGGCGAAACTGGGTCATATGTCGCGCCGAGCCGTGACCGTTGCGTTCCGCACATTTCGGGCAATCCCAGGGAGGCTGGGTTGTGAAACCCATACAGCTGGCTTTCCTGCTGAGCTCATGATGTTTTGTTGCGATTCGGACAGCTGATCAGCTGGCCCAATCCACGCCAGAGGCTACTGCGCACTGCCTCTTTCTAGCAATATATTGGGGTTGCCTCTGCAGCCATCGAGGTTTAAGACATAGATACAGCAGCAGGCACGCGCACTAGGCACAACAGCAGCCGCGGCATATCGGTGGTAGTATGTACTAGTCACGTATGTCATGTACATACATACCATGGAAAACTGAAGAAAACAAGATAGTCAAGCAAAGCCCTAGCCCAGCCCCAGCTCCTCCAACGCCGTCTGGGTTTATGCCCCACCCTCGAACGAAGTCTCGGATCACGGATCACCCCTTAGCGCATGTTTTGGGGTATTGTTTGAGGTTAGGGGTCGGGTTTACATGCTCAGAAACGTGACAATCTCTTATGACGAAACTTGGTCAGGGTTTAGTGTGCACGATTGTATTCTATTTATGGCATGTCCCGGGTTCAAGTACCACCAAAATCTTGAAAAACTATTTTTTGTCTGTGTTGACTGTTTTGGGCCTTTTTTGTTTCCCGCTGTACGCTGCGAGTGAGGTGACACCAGGCTTCTCCAACGCAGTTTAGGTTGACGCCCCACCTCGAACATACTATAGCCTGACGTGTCACCTTGAAACACAGCCTACACGGGAAATAACGGCCGAAAGCCTTCGCAAAGCCGGGTCGGTGTGCATCCGTTTTTTCCATCACCGATATTGCAAGAATATGCCATCATTCTCGGGCAGCCGCTGGCCCTGCCGGCGGAGCTTTGGTTATGCTTCCTCTCCCCCCATCGCCACTCCTACTCGAAGATTCGGGAGCCTGCTGGCCAGGCTCATGAACGAATCAGTGTTTTACGTGATAAATGTTCTGGAATAATCCTGTGGCTCACCTTGCTTATCACTTTGGGCGACGCAGACGTAGCGCCACGGACAGAGTCGCGACCCTGCCGCTAGTATCAATTAAATACAAGTAGGCTATTAATAGTAGTAGGGCCACGTTTCTGCTCGTGGCGCTAGATGTGCGTTGACCACAGTCACATCGCAGGGAAGGGCATAATAGTAGTAATCGTCGTATAATAGTGTGCTGTGATGAACCTCGTACATACCGCTCTGAACGAAAGTATTCAGACCATTGGGGTATAAGAGTGTAAATTCCAAACGGTTCTTATATTTCCGTCAGTGGTATTTACTTATCAAATGCAGGAGTAGAACACGTGCACGATAGTACTCAGCCACAGGGAAACATTCGTACTGCTGCTTTTACTACTGCTGTTACTGCTACTATTACTACTACTACGACTTCGGTCGTACAAACTACTACTTTGCTGCTTATTAGTCGCGAGCTAGAAATAATCCACAGTCCTCAGTGTGCAGGTCTGACGCCGGCTGATTAATGATCAACCGATGGTGGTGAGGTTTCCACACCGTGCGGGACCGTATCATGTTGAGGTTGTAGACGTGTGAAGGGGTTGCTGATCCGGGTATGGAAGATTATCTTCCCTGGGTGAAACAGGATCTCACTGCTGCCCCCAAGGGATACTCTCCCAGCGCGCTGGCTCTACAGACCCCAGTTATTCAACCATCAGTAGTATGGGGGCTGCCTTACCGCACCGTACCGGGCTGCTGCTTCTACTACTCCTATTACTACAACTATTACTATTGCTATTACTATAAACGGTGTTTCTCTGGTCTACACCGCACCGCACGGTGTGGAAACCCCAACAGCCCTCGCCGATCGCTGTCTGACTAAAGCGCGTACAGCAAGCGATAACCCGTGGAGGATAGCGGCCCATCCCCGGATCAGAAATCCCTCCGTGTCTCTACAACTCCGAAACCCCGGGGACGAGAACGGTGCTCTCCCGGGTCGACATCGCCCCGCACGGTGTGGAAACCCCAACTTCATTGGCCGATCACCGATTGGCTGGGGCTCGTACATAGAGCCGGCGTAACCGGGGGAGGGCAGAGGGCCCCATCACCGGTTCGGAAATCCATCTATATCTCTAGCACTCCGGCAACCAGGGATCGAAAACGGAAAACCCCTGGGTTGATACCGCCTCGCACGGTGTGAAAACCCCAAACCCCCAATACCGCATGCCGCCGCACCCGGGGAGGATAGGGCCCCATCGCCGGTTCAGACATCCGTCCATATATTGACGTCTCCGATAGCCCCGGGACGAAAAACGAGTTCTCTCGGGTCGACACCACTCCGCACGATGTGGAAACCGCTATCCCATTGGCTGTTCGCTGATTAGCTAGATCGCGTAGAGCCAGTGCAAATGCTGGGAGGATAGTGCTCCATCCCCGGATTAGAATTCCCTCCGTATCGCTACGACTTCGTCGGACGAAAGCCGAGTTCTGCTAGTTCGACACCGCCCTACACGGTGTGAAAACCCCAACGCCTTTGGCTGATCGTTGATTGGTTGGGGATCGTAACGCCAGCGTCACCCGCGGAGGATAGGTTTCCCTCCCGGGGTAACAATCCTTCCACACAACTACAAATCTGATATCCCGGGGATACAAACGGAGATCCCTTGGCTTGATACCGCCCCACACGGTGTGACAGCCTCAACCTCACCGGCCGATCGCTGATTGGCTGGGGCTCGTACATAAAGCCAGCGCCACCAGGGGAGGAAAGGGTCCCATCCCCGGTCCAGAAATATGTCTATATATTTGCAACTTTGACAACACGGGGACGAATACGGAGTTCCGCAGGGTCGACACCGCCCCGCGCTGTGTGGGAACCCAACCTCCGGGTATTCTATTCATTGGCTCGGCTGGGGTTCGTAGCGAGAGCAAACCACCCCCAAGAGGTTTGGCAAGTTCAGTGACTATCGTCTTATACTGGCCTATATATTATATGTATAAAAAAGTTATGGATTCGTCATGGATCAAATGCAGAATTCAGTACAAATCGAGAGCGAGATCGGTGCAACTTGATTCCCGAAGTAGCAGAAATCCACCTCACAAGGGTATCCAGCAGTTTGCAGCAAGGAGCACAAGTAGAAAGCAACTCAGAACGACACACCAACCCCGCACGCGTTCCCAGTTGACAGGCAAACGACCCGAACAGCAGCAGCATAGACAGGCACAGCACGCCTTTCACACCTCCTCGACTGCTCCAACGAGTCTGGGATCAAAGCGGCGACCCCCCGATTCAGTCTGGGACCAAAGCAGCGAGCCCCTGATACCATACCGCGACGAATTGGTGCAACATCTGTTTCCGTGGATACCAACTACGTCCTTCCCTTGGCGCCGCCCTATAAGAAAACATATGGTGCGCGAAGCGCGCCGCTTTTCACGCTTGTACTATCTGAGAATACCTGCACAAAACGCACATTTGGAATAGTCTGTAAGGCCAAAGGTGTTCCCCATTACGCAAACAATATGCTTGCAACGTTGATGGAAATGGGTCTGAACCAATACACCACGTCATAAAAGGTGCGGTTTGGCCATTGGGAAGTCTGTTGAGGCCCAGATATCCAGAGCCAAGCATTGCATGTTGTCGTAGGTCATACAACAGGGACACTCTAAGATAGAGGTATTCATACTAGTATTAGTATAGCAGTTGCCGATTGACGCCTGCTAAGATAGAGGTATCCATCCTATTACTAGTATATCACGTTAGGTAGAATGGGTTATCTTCACTTGAGGCGCCTCAGAAAGAAATGGTGTTATACTTGATTCAAGCATGTATGTGTCGATTGAAGAATATATTTACAGTTGGTCGGTCTTGTCGTTCCCTGCGAATATAACACCCTGGATAGGAAACATAATGCTGTTTTCATTATCTCGTAGCTCACCTCTTGTTCTTGCTCAACCGCAGGTGTCGTCTATGCCAACAACACCAAGATACAAGTGGACGGCAACACATGGTTCGAGGACAACTCGGTCAACGGTGACGGAGGTAAAACGCTCGTTTTATTGGCAACTGCCGGCTGACTGCTTACTGACGGAAGCCACATACGATAATGTTCACCACGTGGGGGTGTGCTTTACATGAATAGCGAACGTTAACGTAGAAAACTGTCTTAAGCACAGAATACGCACATGTTGGACGCATATCCGACCTTTGTTTGCGCAGCGTCCATGTCTGAGGAAGGTTTCAACGGATGTCGGGTATTAACAATTTTTTAAGCTAAGACGACATCACCGACGACCGTAAGGAGCAAAGGTAATATTTGCTCCCACCATCTAAGTCAAATAGCGTTCGTCAATCGAATATCAGGTGATATTTCGCCGTGACTCGTGCATGAAACACACAGACGAAGGCTCGTAGGCAGCCGCTCTCATTCCAACGGCGACGGGGGGGTTCTCTTCAGCTCATGACGTGCCTACGTTTTCTACCGTTATCAACTCTATACGTTTTTGTTCTTGGCTTGTCGAGTTGTTCCAGTCGCTAAATTGTCTCTGATGGCGCTAAACAAAATGGTCAAATCATTCCTAGTCCAGTTGCGATCCTGTTTACGACGTAAAATGGAGAAACCGCGAGTCAAACCGCACGAGCGTTATCGTCTTCATCCTACTAAAACCCAGACGACGCTTCGTACCTTTGTGTGAGCAAATGGAATCATTTGTCAAATAACTTTCGTCAATCATATATCAGTTGAAACTTCGCCGTGACTTGTGTATCGAAGACACAGACGAACGTTGGCAGCCCCTCTCATTTCACCAGCGCCGGGGGGCTTGTGTTGAGCTCATGACGTGCCTACGTTTTCTGCCGTTATCAGCTCTTTACGTTTGGTATCTACTCGGCGTGTCGAGGTGTCCCTGCCGCTAAAATACCTCTGATCGCGCTAAACGAAGTTGTTAAATCGTTCCTAGTCCTGTTGCGATCATGACGCGCTCTACGATAGAGGTAGCATTTTTAGGGGTTTTAGTTTCTGGATGACGGAGCTCCTTAAACCAAAATCGTCGGAATGTCAATTTATTTGTTGAATATGCTTTTTTTGTACAGATGGGCCACGGGTTTGTTCATCGAATTTCACTTTCAGTTTGCTCAAAATCAGTTTTTCGATGAGGGTGTAGAACTCCTCAAGTGAGGCGCTTCAGAAAACAAAGGGTGAACCTCTATCGTAGAATGTGTTTCATGTGGACGACGCCAAATGGACTAACCGCGTGTCAAATCGCACTAACATTATCGTCTTCATCATAATATGACCCAGACGACACACCGTATATTTGTGTGAGCAAATAGAGCCATTTGCTCTGCTAAATCACAGGTGCCATCTATGGCTACAAGACGGGTATACAATTAGACGGCGAAACATCGTTCGCGAACAACGTGGCGTTTAATGACGGAGGTGAGAAGGGGTGTTTATATCGTACACACAGGAGTGTCTGTAGTAACTAGGTTCAGCTCATTATCATTTTTGCAGCTGCAAAGCCGAACTGGTAGGTAAGAGAGATTTGAAATATGGCGGAGAAGGACTCATACGGAGAATCAGAACGGCTACAGGGAATATTTGGGAGAACATATGCGCACGTCTTTTACGTTTGACTATTTTTACTCTAGGTGGGCCTGGTCGGACATTTGTTTGCAAACCATCTACAGTTTCGGCAACACCGACCAGATGGTTTGTGTTTCGTGCCTTTCATGAGCGATCGCCCGTCACATTTAGTTTTGGTCCTAAACGCCAAACCCGCCAAATCTCCGGTCTTAACCTCTCAAAGACCATTCGTCACTTGCGGTAATGGAGTTATTTACTGTATCGCTTTTCCGTAATGTGTTCCTTAAACGTACCGTATGATTTATGATGGTTTCCGATGTGCAAAATACATCGAGGAACTGGAGATTTGCCTGTGGATTGCGGGCCATAAAGGACGAACGTCTACTGGAAAAACATTCCACCTCCTACGTGCGCACGCGTGCTATTCAATAGCGCTTGTTCAAGCCATAGGCCTATTTAGCCAGCACTTTTACCGTTGGAAAATGTTCAATACCAACCTCATGAGCCAACTAGAAAGAGTTCGTCGACGGCGGCATTACACGTATAGGCGTTCCTTGTGGACATTGTCGATGCGCGACACGGGCGGTACTTGTCCATGCGAAGAAGCAAGTGAGATTGATCGCTCGTGGTCTTGTGTCTTCGCAATACGCGCTTGTCACCTCGTTGACCGTCTGATATGTTGCCAAAGCTACCTGTTCTACCGGGATGTCATATTTTACCGACCTTACGGATCTCCCCGGTCGGAGTGAACATTATTTTCGCAACGTGTCTATTCATATCGCGTACCATGCATATGGTTAGACAATCACTCTGAAATATAAACTGAAACTAACGGCCTCGTTTGAGCGAATGTTGCACAACCTGTTTTCGCCTACCTGTAGGTGCCATCTATGTAAACAGCGCGTACATGCAGATCGGTGGAATTACGTTATTTCAAGCCAACTTTGCCAAAGATGACGGAGGTGAGGGACGGCAAACTCTACGTTGCAATATCACTTTGTCTAACAAACTTTTCCCTATACATCGGTCGTAGAACCAGGTTTTCGTTCAGAACGAGGGCCTGTGCTGACGCGCTGTTTCACGTAGATGGCGCGCACATGACGTGAGTACCAGGCGTTACGCCACCCCAATACGTCAGGGGTTGTGATGATTGGCGGCCTCCATCATGTTTTAGACCATTCCCAATCCAAGAACGTGTTAGTATGAACCGTAGGGCCGTTTATGTGATTTACTCATATGTCGGAAGTTAATAAAATCTTGGATATTTTCACACTTCCATGTAAACCTTCGTGGAAGTAATGGAAGCTTCCACGGAAGTAGTGGAAGCTTGCAGGGGAAACAAGGAAGCTTCCATGGAAGTGGAATCTTCCATGGATGAAGTAGAATATTCTACGTAAGTCGTGGTTGACTCCATGATTTCCGCGGAATAATTTACTTAGGAACCGCCCGTTAAGGCTCTCCTTGAATTTTTCTTCAACATTTTCAAGGAATCTACCAAGAAATATTTCATGCAAGTGGTGGAAGCTTCGATTGACGCTTCTGTGAAAGTTGTAGAAGCTTCTATGAAGGCTGCTTCCATGGCAGTGGTGGAAACCTTTGGTCGATCTTCCGCGGAAGTACCCGGAGCTTTCTTATAACAGTGGGTGGAAGCTGGCACGGAAGTCAGGTAATGTCCCACGGAAATCAGGCATGCTCTCACAGAGTCTTCTGTTCGTGTACTTCCGTTGACGTTAGCAGAAGTTCCATGATAGTTGTGGGAACCCCCTCGGGGGTATTGGAAGCTCTCATGAATACAACTGCTACTGCTTGAGTGCACGTCGACATAAGTTTTCGTGGAAGCCATAATCGTATCAAAACACGCTCATGGAACGTTGAACTACTTCCACGGAAGCTTTCATGAATGAGGTGGAAGCTTCCACGGAAAAACTGATAGTACTCGAGAATTTTATGAAAGCGGAGGAACCTCCCAAGGAAGTGGAGTAAATTTCCATGAACAGAAGTATGGGAATGTTTAGAAAATTTGGTGAGATTTTCCATGGAAGCATCCACGTGGCTATTCAAGGTATCCATGGGTGTACGGGAAGTTTTCATGGAAGTACTGGAAGCTTCCAAGGGTTACTGATATTACTGAAAACTTCCATGGGTGTGGTGGAAACTTCCAAGAAACAAGCGCAAGCATCCATGAAAATGGTGTAACCCGAACCCGAACCCTCACTACTCCCACACGAACGTTTCCAATACCACTGAATAAGCAACGAACTTCAATGGAAGCTTCCGGAACTTCAATCACAGTTTAATCATTGTCATGGACTGCCGTGTATGCTTCCACCGCTTACATGGAAGCCGCTTTCATGATAGGTTCCAGTACTTCCACTAACGGTTCTGCGGCAGTCTTATGTTAGCTCCCGATCTCTCAGGGGGGGGGTGTACTCATTTGTTGTATAGGCATAGGTAAACAAACCATAGACCCTCGCATCCCGACAATTCCGGCACGGACCACGTCGGGTTTTTATCGACCAGGCAGATATATCGGTGACCCACCGCGAAGTGCCGCGAGGTGTTCGGCGATTCGCATGAAAGGCGAGCTGCATCTTACTAAGGACCCCTCGGAAGGCGGACTTCCGCATCGTGTGCGTACGTTCTTGATCTCCCAGGGGGGGGTTGTTTTGTCTGTCCTTCGGTTATTTAAATGAAAGCTTGGAGACAAGTACATGCAAGAATGACACATGCATGCAAGTAGTGAAAGTTTCCATGGGAACAGCTTCCGTTGAAGTAGTGCTAGCTTTTGTAGAAACTATTTGAACGGAAGCTTTCACGGGAGATTGTGGAAGCTCCCATGGAAGCCGCTTATGAGGAATACATGGACGGTTCCATGAAAATAGCGGGACGTTCCGCTTGGCGTTTCCATAGATGTATCCGCCGAGGTTTCCATGCAAACGTTCGTTGGGGCTTCTATTTCATTAACTACCTCCATGGAAGCTCCCACCACTTCCAGGAAAGCTTCAAGTAGTTCTATCGAAGTAAACACAGAAGTGTTGGTAGCGCCCATGGAAGTAGTTGAAGCTTCCATGGGAGTGATGAACGCTTCCGTCGGGGTATAGAAGTTTCCACGGAAGCTTTCATTAACTTTCACAGGAAACTCTAATTATGTAGACGACCGCAACTGTACGTCCTTGGAAAATCCCATTCCAACGCTTTTAGCTCAAAACCTACACTATTATCGACGGCTGCAATATAATTATCCAGTCGATCCCGGCGTGTCAGACACTGTCGAGGAAACACTTTGCGTAGTTTTCCATTTCCGCGGTACCGCGGTGCGTCTGAGTTCCCTCCTCCGTTAAATATTGCAATATATGAGATTATACATCGCTGGCCGGCTAGTGTTTGGATATATTTACCAGCACACCCATGGATAACCCGTTGTCGGCGTGATTGTCGATTGGGTCGATGATGACTGCTTTCGAGACGTGCCAGCTTGTACGTCAATCTAGGCGCTAGCTGAAAATTGTAATCCGGCCAGCAACTGAACTAGCCTAATAAGATGTTTGAACAATCGATGTATCGACGTATTGCATCTCGTATGAGCGACTGACACGATCGTATGTCTACCTCAACAACAGGCGCCATCTATTCCATAGGAACGGACATCCAAGTCGACGGCAGCACATCGTTCGAGAACAACTCCGCCAGTGATAACGGAGGTGACAACGGCAACGGGGTGTTCTTAAGAAGGGACTGTCAACATTGATTCAAATGCATTTGCTTCAAAACCCTTTGTGTGCAGTGTGCAGCAAGTGGAGTCGTAGCCATGGATCACAATCAATGCATTCCTTGAACACTGACCGATTCGGCAACCCCGTAATTTGCCATATTTGTTAATTAGGGACGGATTCAATTTCGTAATGATTGGTCGTTCACGCGTTTCGAGCGAAACTAATATTAGCGTGGTCAACAGATGTTTGGTAATTTAACTACTTACATAAAATACGGCAGCTACGCGTTCCACCGATTGCGCGTGGTCGTTGCTCAGTGCTTACAACTACCATTAACAGCTTCCACTCTCAATATATTGCGTAGTATAAGCCAACTAATCTCGTCGACGATCTCGATATTTGACCGCGATTTAGCTGTTGCCGCTTCTGACGACTAAGCTGAAATGTCAATTTTGGTGGCGCACGAGGGCTTCTGATTGCATCTGTTCGTGCCAGGCTGCCTTATGCGTGGCCGCACCTCTTTGGCGATATTATCTATTGTGGTTGTGAGAAATACATGTGGCATTTGACCCGCACCCACGAATCTCCCAGGTAGGTTTGAAAACATATGCAAAACGTCTTTACGTTCAAGGAACACATAGTCTAACGAGGGAAACAAAGCGTATAATATACCTAATATGTATGGTTGAACTTGCGGCAAATTCGCTTTTTGTTGTGTATATTGACCCGAGCCACCCGCCATCTCACACCCTCCGAGTGTCGCGCATCTTGCTATTGCTTAACTACTGTAGGTGCGATCTACGCCAGAAACAAGGCGACAATACAAGTCGACGGCACCACAACATTTGTTAACAACTCCGCCAGTGATAACGGAGGTGAGAAGGCCAAATTACCACGTAAACCAATTATGGAAGAATGCCCACTCGACCCGAATGGCTTGTTTCTCAGCACCGATGTGCACAAATAACCGATAATCAGCGATACGCCACGTACGTACATAGCAGTTGACCTGACGTCGGGCTGAGGTCGTAGGCTTGAACGCTGCCTTCGTAATGTGTTAGAACAAGTTACGTTTGAGCGCTGCCAGCTTAATTTGAAGTATGCTGTGAACAGTGATACTGTTTAATCAGCACGCCACCGTCGTGTCCGTAGTTTAACTTCTGACGGGTGACACAAGATGTACCCGTCCATTTCTGTGCCACGGGAGGTTTTGTGGTTGTTCAAGATCGTGTGTGCTGTCTGTACAATTACCGGTCAATTTATAGTCGTGAGCGTCGTTTTGCGAAATGGTACGAATTCTTTAAACCCATTAGAGATGGTTTCAAAACGTTCGTACTGATGTGAAGTTACGTACCAATAGTTGTGTAAACATGGTTTGAGGCACTACTACAGGACTGTAGCGCCAGAAGATGAATCAAGAGTTGATCGATCCGCAACTCCCCTCCCCCGTGCAAGCGATAATTTTACTTGCACCCGTTCTGTCCTACCCGCAGGTGCCATCTATGTCAAATCCATGGACCTATACATCGACGGTCAAACATCGTTTAAGAACAACATAGCCACATCAAGCGGAGGTGTGAAACAATATATCCATACTTGTATATACAATGTCGCGCAATACGGGAATGTCTGTTTTTACTACAATACGTCTGCTATAACGGGAAATGTATGTGTTCTATCCACGGCTTGGGTTTCAGCGCGCACGTTTACCTTTGATGAACATTATGTTCCAAAAAATACGTCCAACTAAGCACGACATCTATATTGTGTCTAACCAGAGGTTCTAATGGCCCCTCTGAAAGCCCTTGTTACTGTAGAGCTTTAGTTCGGTGTTGGTGTTGACGAACAGAGAAGCAGGTAAGTAAATCCGAAGTCAAGACGATTATCATAGACAACTATTAAACAATCAGGAATGCTTTGCAATCATCTTTCAGAAACTACTGAGGAAAAAAACAGTTTTTGTTTTGTCTTGGTTGGAAAATAAGGGAACGTAGATTACATTACTAACGGTTAAGAACGCCATTAAGCAAAAAAAGACTGTTCACGGCGGTGTGTTTGTTTTTTTGTATACGGTGCGTTAAGGTGCGGTGCGGTGCGGTGCGGTGCGGTGCGGTGCGGTGCGGTGCGGTGCGGTGCGGTGCGGTGCGGTGCGGTGCGGTGTGGTGCGGTGCCGTGCCGTGCGGTGCGGTGCGGTGCGGTGCGGTGCCGTGCCGTGATGTGGGGTGCGGTGCGGTGCAGTACTGTTGATTGTGGTGCGGTGCGGTTTCCCCGCCACGCCGTACAATTATTCTTCAAACACAAAACCGCACCGGACAGCAAGTTAGTCGCGTCAATCAAAGCAAGTCCGCACTGGAAAACACCTTGCGATTGTAAGTAAACCCACCATCGCCGAACCGCACAGTTCAACTCCCACAATAACCCGCAACATCGATAAAAAGGCGGAGGACATATAACATCAAGTAGTTTGCTACAGGTAAGGTTCGGTGAGGGTTCGTTTGATTGTCTCCGAACGGCACCGCACAGTATGTTGTTCAATTGGTGCTCACCGCTTGAAGGCCAGAGCCCGAAATACACACCGCAACGCATCAACTCCTCCACCGTAGAAGGTTGCCACGGTATGAACCTGCACCGCCGTTCGGTTCAAAAACAGTGCAAAGCCTTGAGATGGTATATACGACTGTATTCGATGATGATGGCCCTCAGCGGGCCCGGAGACGCTTGAAGATGACGATGCAACCAAGATACCGCAGCGGTGAAGTACCAATCAAACCTGCCGACCACCATGACGTATTTTCCAGGCACTTAGTCTCGGTTCGGTACTCCAGCTTATTTGTTCGCCTTCAACCGTTGACCACAAAACATGAGTTCCTAGCAGTTCTTAGGTTGAATATAGAGACACGTTTATTTTCGGATGCCCGAAAATTAACTGTGAATGTTCCTTCCTTCTTCTCCTAGTCCGAGTATAGGTGCTGCTCTCATCTATGTCTCTGTAGAGCGTTGTAATCCCGTCAGTAATCTAGGATTTGATGTGTGGCGACCCGACGACAGACGATCTTACATGGACCCAGAATATGTAGGCACTGTTACAAAGGTACAGTCATATACCATACATATATTTTGGGTGCTGCAATGACAGACACATATGCACATAGGTTCTGGAAATTACACACTTGTTGATTAATGTGTTGCCTGACGGGTAACTCCAAGCCTGTCATAAAATCGGGGAGAGGGAGCTCGGGAGGGTATAGCAGGGTATACGCGTAACCCCTCATTGCTTAACACCTCTCGCGGCCGTCAGAAGCGGCTTGTACGAAAGGCTCATGCACACAGTACTTCAATATGCAACGCTCTGTCGAATAACGGGTTATTTTTACTCGGGTGCCGGTCGCGACTACGGCCTCTTTCGTCAATCGTTACGTACGGCTCGTATATTTCCAACACGAGGAAAGTTCAACGAGAATATGTGCAACGGCCTACCTACGCGCAAGATATTTCTCCAGATAAAGCCTCCCGATTAGAGCCGTTCGAGGCTTGTACTTAAGGATGGCACATACCTGGTACTCCTGTGAAACACTAGTGTGGGCCGCTTTGAAAGCTACCATAAGCGTCATCCAAAATTGCTTCCGGGTTTGGCGTTACCCATGCCAGCGCTTCTACTGGCGTGGTGTCCATTGCCCTCTAGCTCGTTGATTAGTGTCGATAGCGTGTACCAGGTGTCTAATCACAGAGATCACATCCTTATTGTCTCGGTTCGGTCAAAACCTTGGGCATCTCCGTCCGTACGTCGTTAATTCAGCCGTCCATACGTTTAGATGGTACACAACGTACGAAGTAATATGTTGCGATGCTCTTGTCTCGTGTGTAGATCAATCGGGGCGTATATCGGTGGTCCCTTGTCTTCGACATCCAACCTTCATGGTGCCTATTTTCCAGCTAGTACTGAGAGCGTCTTTTCATCTCTTGATATCCACGTGTAACGCGTACAGTACATTTGGCTTACCCGCAGGTGCCATGTACGTCATTTCGTCGCCGATAAGCATCGACGGGAACACGACGTTCATATACAACTGGGCCGTCGAAGATGGAGGTGAGGAATCGAGCAGCATATGCTACAGTCTATTGAATTCACGTAGAACGGTGTCCATGAGCTGCTTTCATTCCGACACTTGTTGCGCAAAACAGCAAACCGCAGCCAGGAACAATTCAGGATGCTAGACCACAGCTGGAATCATACATTTCTTTGTGACTAGTTGGTTTAAATAGCACCGTGTGGTCGGCGATGGATCCCGTCACATCCTCTAAACCAAAGCTGATCTTGATCCAACAGAGCACTAAACTCACGTGAGTCCGCGCCCACAAACGCTGTCCGTGGAATACCAGCTCACGCGTTCGCCAAGTATCGACATATAAGTTGCTCACAATGTACCGGATTAACGTCACCGGGGAGTGCCTCTCGCTTTTACCCAATACCTACTTTCTAGTGAGCGCCACCCTGCTGTGATACGCCTCATATACGGTAGACGCGCGTTGTGTCCATTGCGAAGGGCTCACAAATCATACGAAGTATACATCTAGTCCTCGTCCTTGCTGACGTTTCTGATTCGGACTACACGTTGTTTTGTCCAACGCACACCCACGGGCGAAAATTTAGTACGGTGTTCGCAAAATAAGAATACCTCTCGTCTCATCCAGTCGGACAATGTCGTATTTTTCTTATTGTGCTGTTACAGTAGTTCCCCTGCTCCAGACGCGGTGAGACATTGCCTTATTGTAATTTCAGAACTTCCCCATAAAAACGGAAAGCATGGAACACACAACAGGCAGGGTGTACAAATAGACACACATGTCTCCTCTCAGTGTGCTAGGCTCTGAAGATCCTCTCAGGTAAACCTTGTCTGATACTTGTTTGCACGAAACATCATGCCTTCGGTTTAGGTTTAGTGCCCTACTACCGTTCCAGACCAATGGGACTCCACACTACACTATTAATAGGTTAAATGTGTTTCATTATGTGCAATGCTGCTGATATCTTGACAATATCAGCAACAAAACTTAATGCGAAAATCAGGAGGATCGATTCAAAGCATCGTCCACACGGGTGGACGGGACCCCTGCGTTTCGTCGATGCAGTAAAATGCGGCAAACGGCAGGCCTCCTGAGCACCTTTTGGATGGTCAGCTGTGACGCGAAATCCACAGAACGTCGGCAAACCACAAACTCCAGTCTTTGGGAGGTCCCTTGCGACCACCGAAACACACGCCAATCTCACAGAACGCGGGCAAATTCACACGTTTTGTGATAGTCGACGTTCCGAAAGGTGCCCAAGCTGTCGGTATTTTACCTACCTTCTACTGTGTCGACGAAACGGGGGGGGTCCAGTTTGCAGCCATTTACACCATAGCTATGGAGATCGTGGTAGCGTAGCTCACGTGCGGCTATATGTGTGTAGCCCAACGCTCATTGTGTCATACGGCGGAAAGCATGCAATGGTTGCAATGACGGGTTCTACGATAGAGGTAGCACTTTTGGGCTTTTTTCGTTTTTGGATGACGGGGCTCCTTCACCCAAAATCGTTGGAAACCCCTTGTTTTTCAGTCCGATTTTTTGTATGCCTAGGCCACATGGATTCGTTCATCGGGTTGCACTTTCCGTTTACTCAAAAATCAGTTGGTGGGTGAGGTTCAGAGCGCCCTAAAGTGAGGATCCCAGACAAAAACGGGCGCACCTCTATCGTAGCATGCAATTGTTGCAATTGAAATCATCCATTGTTTCACACGTACTGTCTGTATACTTTTTATTATTACGGGGGACCATAGTAAATAGGACCAAATATTATCAGTAAAAGTAGGCAAATATATAAGCCTTTGTGTGTACCGTAGGTCTTATTTACTATGTACCCCCGTAATAGAATTACCATGCAACAGTCAGTGACAGTCCGACCAGGGTTTGCACAAATTCGAAGTTTTTAAACTAGTGCAGTTCCACCCTGGCGGTTTTATTACTGGTGTTGGATGCAACTGCGCTTCTCAGTGTTGCTAAGATGGGTACGATATATTTATTGTCGGTGGTAAGGTAACGTGTTTAGGGCATGGTGGAACGCGCTCGTCGGAGACACGACATGACCGCAGCGAAGAGACTCCAAATAGCAGGCCTTCCATAATAGGCCTTGGGGGTCTTCCCAAGACACCCGCCTGCAACTCGTTGATGTAGTAACAAAACGCACTTAACTTTGTGTGACACATTGGAAGGACGGCCGAAAGGCGAGCGAGGGCCTGTCCATAACCGCTTGAGGTAAGAGCTAAACGAAGTTTTACGCGGTTCAAGAAATATATTTCGCAGTCATGACTTTCGTTTGGGTGGCCGAAACTTTACGTGGGGAGTATATTGACCAATTGCACATTTCTCGGCGGGTTTAGCTTTCCTTGGAAGTGATCATCAGATGGATGGTCGGAATTTGGGCCCTTACCACAGGGTATGGATGAACCATCAGCATGATGGATTAATCCCACTGTCCACAATTCCATACCCACCCACAAACCCAAGTTGCTTGGAGTAAACTCCATCATCTGTGTGCCGCAATCCGGTGCATCTATGGTATGTTTATGTTGCGAAACCTATCGAGGGCAGCGTCATATGCCGGTTGAGGCTTTGCGACGTGCCAAAAAACGTGTATATCACAGGCGCCATTTTTGGAACATCATCGGAGATTCGCACTGATGGCATCACCACGTATGATGGTAATCTGGCCAGTGTTTCGGGAGGTGAGCAATAATGTGGACCTTTCACAACCAGAAATAAGGCACGACAGAGATGTAGACGTTAAACATTGCAGTAGGCAGCGAAAGCCGCACGACCGTCACTGGACCTACACGATAATTGTGCGAAGGTGTGTATCGGGGTGTTGTTTATGCTCGAAGGATTGGGGCATAATATGTCTGGCTGACGGAAGTCGTCTACCGAGGACCTCTGCAATATCGTTAGAATGACATTTGTTGTTTGCAATAATATAATACTAAGCACGAGTTAAGTAACTTAGGCATTGGTATTGCTCCTCACGTAGCACGTTAACATATAATAGTCTTTCTCATACAGTAGTCGGCACAGAGCTCTAAAAGTGACAAGCCCAAGGACTATAAGGTGCACCCCTATCGTTGAATGCGCGTGGCACTTTGTGATCCCTATTTACTGCCGCCTTTACGATGCGGAAACCTCCTGAACTTCGACAACGATAGCCCTTGTGTACGTTCCCTGTTGTCTGGTATGTGCTCTACGCTGCCTACGACATTAATAAGGGAATAAATTACATCAAAATACATCAACTATTGCTGTTCTCATATGTGAACCAATCAGAACAACATGCATTACGAATGTCTCCTATTATTAGGGGGCACAATGCTGCTAAGATCGATTGCTTACGTTGTTCTATAAGCGTGTTGATGTTGGAGCTCTCCAAAGGTAGTAGTTGATTTCCACTAACATAAGGCTAGTAACGCCTACACAGGACACGTGTCTGTTCCCCGCGCCTCGACGACATTCTCGCGCGTCGAATTGATGGTGTATACGTGGAAACCGAGGAGATGGGGCCAATATAATATCTCTTCATACTCTAAAATAGCAGTTATGATGTTTGGTCTGTACGCGCAGGTGCTATCTATATGGATTCGTCGGCGATCGGTTTCGACGGGAACACCAGGTTTACATACAACTTTGCGGAGGACGCTGGTGGTGAGATAGGAAGCACAAAATGTAATCTGACTTGCAAATTGTTTGGATAGCATGCCCAGGAGTTCCGGAGAGGGTTGGGGATGTGGTTTACCCCCCCCACAGGGTTATACACTTCCCTTGACTTCGACGACCTTGTCGTTCGCTAGATGTAACCGTGCTTGTGCCCACCCTAACTATGCTTATCGTCCCGAGCAGGGTCGTGCACCGCATGGCCCGCTTCCACATGTTGTTTACTGCATAACACGGTTCCTAACCAGCGTTATCCTACACCCAGAAAATCTCAGGCCATTGATGCTCGTTTGTTATAAGGTCACTTCCTAACAAGCAAACATAGGACAATCTGAATGATAGACCGTTGCTCTTTCTCCGCAAAAACACCCCCCGTCCTTGATTCTAGAAACCGCATGTACCACCAAGTGTCAGCGATCGAGCTACCTGGCGACTATAAGGATCACCGCTTGCCTAGTGGTCAGCGTTCGTTACACTCTCAATACCTAATGTTTTGGTCGGATTTGCAAATTTTGCGTACAACTGTCCCTGCTAACGGAGAACCATTCGGGGTAAGATACTGATTACTCATGAATATTGATGATAAGAACATAGGTATGGCGTCCTCCACTACTCGATATATATCTACTTTCCGCTCAAATACTGAATATTGCGCGTGAATGCTCGATCTGATGCTAAGGATCATCCTACACTAAGCTATTCCAGTCCACCACATAGCCTGTAAACCGGGTGGTTTAGTAATAACAGTTCAGATTTCATTACCCATTCGCTAGAATATGACTACTGGATAAATCCGAAGTATTGTGATGAATTGACTTATCGTACCCCTTTGTTTTGTCCCCTTACCTGTATTCTGGGACAACCCATTAAAATATCATTATAGTCCTTACTGTCCATCTATCCCTGACCGCTCGCCCGAACACGCGTTGTACAGACAACGCGAGTCGACAAGGCACCATGTCCGCAGCATGTCTGTAAAATGCTTCAGCGCTGAATCCTATGCCGAACTCGACGACGAAGTTGCTATTTTATGGCAGAAACCTTGTCGTCCTCCAGGTTGACAGTGTTCTTCAACATGTTTTTGAAAGCCGATGAACCGTGAGGATCAACCGCGAGCATGACGACTGAGTTAATATATGAAGTATGGAGCTTGAGTTGGCTCTTTGCACTCGACCCTTAACGCGAAAACTATTTTCTCGAACAGGGCTTTGTCTTGCACCCTAAGATGGCCACCGCTCGCCCTGTAAGCCTGCTGATGCCTTTAACTCGACCATCCTCTGCGTCGAGCGGATCCCCACGTTTATTTCAGTGACCACCTCGACCACCTTTTAAAACAAATGACCCCTTGTCTCAGGTTGTTTGCTATAATGTATTGCTCGTGTGTTTCCGTCCAAGCCGAGGAGGCGCGGAGCTCGTGTCTTTAATGCTTGAGGAGCCGGTTGAAATCCTAACCGCCTACGTTTTGGCGGTTTACGACTTCACAGCCTGGGAGTGCGTCTCGCCGGCGATCCCTCGGCTTTGGTTTGTATTTACCCGTGCGCGTGCGACCACGTTCATACAAACACACCCAGTACGGTTGAGGCTTGACGTTCTGTGCGCCAGGGGGTTGACTATTCGCCGCAAACGCGGGAATTTTGTGTTTCACTCGACGTTCAACTGGAGGGAGCTGGAGTCCTTCGCGGATCCCCCTCCTACCCGTAAACGCCACCTCCTTACACATTTTCCGTCTTGAGATCCTCGACGTGCCGTGTCCCCTGCCTCTCCTCTTCGTCGTTGAGTATGGAAACCTCGATAAGCTAGCCCTCTTCCGGGGAGCGCTTCAGGAAAACGCCTACGATTAGTTTTAGGTGCATCGGATGCCGGTCGATTGTGTCGTCAAATGATCGGGTCAGCTCGCAGTTCAGTTATACCTGCAGCAGCGTCAACGTTTTTGTATATTGTGTGCGTATCTCCTTGTGATTTGTAGACGTAAGCAAACAGTTCTCCGCAAGCAAACGCTGCTATCACGGACATATTTCGGCATGAAAATCCGGCTGTTCGTAACAACGTTGGTATACTTCAGGCACTCCACCAACACCTCTTGTCCGGGGCGAACTTTGACCTGACCCCCTTGCAGTCGTCCGCATACATGCATAGTATAAGCCACAACATACCCAACCTCCGTCATCAACAAGGACGAACACTGCATCCCCTTGTCTTCCCCGTCTTGTATTGCTTTAAAATACCCTGTCGGCAGGTGTCGTTTATTCTCAGTCGTCCGAGGTCTCCTTGCAAGGAAACACCGATGTTGTGGAAAACTTCGTCAATGGGTTAGGAGGTGAGCCATTACGGCCAGATGCTGTCTTTTGGACGATGACACTTGATGCCCTTGAAGGTAGACGATACTCCGTTCGTACCTGGCTGCATCTGCAATGACTGGAACCGATATGGACAGCCGGCAGATAGGGTTGGCTCCTCACCTTGATGTTAAGGGTTGTTGATGAATAGCTGGCCGTCCACAGAGGGAAATACTAGGCAATAATTATACATGGCTAATCTGGTGTGCACGGTAGGCAAATTACGGTAGCATTGCTTAGCTTTACCGTGAAGTGTGCTAGTGTTGTGCAGATGTACTAAATTTATCGTTCGAAAATACCGTACAACTTATTGGGGTGACGCTATACCCGGGTTGGGAAAGCATTCAGCCTAGTAACAACCATTACTGCATTGGTGTTATTTTATTTTCACACACACCCGACTATTACGTCGGCAATCGCGTCTAAACTCGATAAAACACGTTGGGGAATCAAAGAAAGCAACCCAGTGCCGGGCGATAGGCATGTTGATTGTTTGGAATTCCGTGGATACCATCTAGTACTCGGAACGACGCCCAGTCGTTGGGCTGGAGAACGCGTCCTATCCTCGGGTACATTGTATTGCCGCGAAGGTGCAATGTACCCGTTGTGTGTGAGCGACTGACCTTGTTTAAGATGTGTACGCTGCGTGAATATTGACGGGATCTCTGCGTTAGGCGTGCGGCGCGTGGCGTTCGAACTTCGCCAAATCTTCCGCACGAGCCAAGTACCTAGCAAGGCTATGGCAGGGGGGGTACACCCACGTTCACTACACACCGAGTGTAGGCTACTCGAAAACAGACGTGGCTCTATTTTGGCATCGCCGCGGAAGAAGAAGTACCACTCGCGAGAGGGGCGTTGAGTGCAGCAGTATATGCCCGAAGTTGATCCACTGTCAGTCGGGGTGAGGTCACTGTTTGCTTTGTGTGTTTCAGCTGGACAAGCGTCATGTGTCCAACGATCAATTGCAGTCAGTCGTGCTGAATATCCTGCTTGTGCAACAAGTCACGAGGAGGAGTATTGACTGCATGGAGGATGAGAGGAATATGCGGAAACGAGTGGTGACATGGTGTTCCAGGAGCACGCTCGTTTAAGCTATGACGAATCAGTACCAAACACGGCCCCATGACAATGAAAATGAGCACCCGAGTCCTTGTTCGTCAGTACGATCATGCAGGGTTAGCTTGAGCTTCTGAATATCATCTCGTCATATCACAAGGCGCTATTTGAGTTTGCCTGACATGTCTATGACGTGGGTATGGACAATTCCGCACCGGATCCGTTGCGCGGGTTGGTTTTGTTTTGACGTATGATACTCCCCACCGGGGGTTGATGTTCCGATCAGCATTTTCAGAATTACTGCCAGGGATGGACGGGACAGACTCGAACTAGTTACCTTTCAATATCTGTTGGTAACCGGACAACTGCATTATTACGTACTTTTGCTTCATACATACCGGTACTGCAGGTCTCATAACCTGCTCCCTGTTGTATGTTCCGAACAGTTATGTTTCTCGATACTTGGTCGGTGTATTTGTCTGCGCTACACCCTGTTCAACCACATATGTTTATGTTGATACGTTCCACTACTCCACTGTGGCGTCTCAGCGACATCATCAGTGTTCCCCCGTTGCCATATGTGGGTGACCAACCCTTGTACATTTTATGTCACAACACGAATAATCCTTGCAACTTATAATGCGAAACTACCGCTGTGTCAGATTGATTGCATCGACGAATATACCAACCGCAACGATACCACAGGCAGGCCTTGGAATGTTCGCTGTACTCGCTATATATGTATGCCATACAGATCTACATAATCGGTACGATACTACCCCTTTAGCCGAATACCACCCCCTTGCGTTTGGCCTTAGGTTTAGCGTCCCAAAAGCGTACAAGTCCTCCCACAGCACTTGACCTTATGATACTGAATAGTAATAACATTATAGCCTAGGGTGAACACCAGGCACACTATGTCGTGGATATGCCAAAAAACGTCGGCGAGCAGTAGGTGAATGCGGGTTTGTGTTCGCCGCAGGCAAAATGTACATACTAACTATACAACTGGCAAGTCATCGAGAGAACGTGTGTGTGTGCCCCCATGCAACAGCTAAAAACAAATGCTGAAGAAGCAAAGTACGTTAATGTCTACGTTAATGTCTACTCCCACGCAAATACGGCGATCGGTGCTGATAGAACCAAACTTCTACAGGAGAGCAGGTTCCAAACGAGGGTATGCAGGTACCTTCTAGGCGGTCCAGATGATGAGGGTGTAGTGAACCCATTAATTATGTTATCACATTCCCAAAACAAACAAATGTGGTTCAGCGACCCATAAAGTAATGTGCCCGCTGACCTATATGTAGTAGAAGTATACGCTGGGACAGGATAAGCGATAACACATTAGCACAAAATTACCGATTGCTATGTGCCGAATCCAACTAACGCCTCCTGTCCCGGCAATGTCAAACTCTGAATGTTGCTGCAACCCAATGCCGGTATCACACATCGGGGGCCCTACAGTGCTGTTTACGGCAACGCCGGACTCTCCGTCTCTCCCATTGGAGAAAGCCGTATATATCTCGGGTTTTTATGCTCTGGCAACGCTAGGCGCTTATGCTTGCAGCGGTTTCGTGGTATGTCGTCCCGGCCACGCAACGCGAACGACACGACTCATGTCAACCATAATGTCCTGGCGTTGCTGCCTCTGTAGAATTGTAGAACTAAACCTCCACGAAGCCCAAGTCCAAGACGTGTTCAAAAATCACAACCGACCTTTTCCGGTTGTTGGGGCGGGCTTGGACTATAGCACAACATATGTGTGCTTACGTGCGTACAACCGTGTGAGCGAGAGCCTTGTTGCGCGTCACATCCGGTGCGCATTCGCCCCATGAATAGTACTCCACTTCGGCCTCGCGACACCCTCCGATCAAGCAGTCTCTTCATTCGCGAACTTTGATACTGTTCAAGTGGGGCGTGACCGGCACGGTATAGGTACCTCTGTCGTGTCCCGCCTTACCGTAGATATAACAAAGTATGGAGCTGATATAAGGTAATGTGGCGTTGTTGATAGCTGGGTGCCATGTCCAGAGCTTTTATCATAGCTAGGTTGTCGCCAAACGATGTCCAAATAGAGGTGGCGCAGTATAGATTGAACGTTACGAAATTGCACTCGGGGTCCTTCGAGGACCTCAGCTTGACGTTGATCCCACGGTAGGGGTGCACACTATTGTTCCTGGGCTCCCAGTAACAGGAGCTCAATATCTCGCCAGTAACATAGTTCTTAAACGCTCGTTCACGCAACCTAACCAATGTTTCCATGCGCTGGTCCTAAAACAAATACCAGGTATTCTCGTACCAGTATCATACCAACCGGTAGTTCCCTACTTGAAAAGCTCAGCCGGTCAGAGACTTTTGGCCGAAACAATGCAACCCCTACCATGGAATGACTTCGTTCCGGTACTCCTCTGTCCGACCTGCGAGAACGATGTCCGTGAACTGTCTATCCCTGGTTTGTACCCCCATCTTGGTCAGTGTGTGGTTGTTCCTTATGTTAAACGGGTAGTTCCACCCATCTATATCCAGCACGACCTGTGTCAGTGGCGATGTCTTCTCCTAGAGATATTGAGCTCTGTGTTCACACTACAAGACAGAGATACGAGTCCGCGTCGCAAATACAGCGACACGATTTGCCAAGGCAATGCCAAAGGCAATGCATGAGTGGGCGGGAAATAGTATGGAGCCCAGCACACCAGACTACTTGCAAGGAGAAGGAAAAGAAAAAAGAAAAAAGAAAGAAACACAAAAACAAATAAACAGTTTCGCAGTCGAGTGAGCTCATGAAATAATTTTCCGGGGTGTTGTCCTGGTGTCATGCTTCTATTGGCTAGGGTCTCTTTTCGCGGCTCAGCCCAAAGTATGCTTAAACGAACGTGTTACCACTGGCACCCCTTAAATACGCTCTGCCCAGAGCAATCCCGCCTGCCCGGATTCCTGAGCGTCGTGTTACGCTAAAATGCATATGAAGCATTGACCTACACTCCTCTACGCTCTGTGATCCAAAAGTAAATATAACCCTACTTTTCCCTCTATCATTGCGCTTTGTTTTGAACGCGCTCCCGCAGCTTTCGTTTACGCTAACGCGTCGAACGTCTCTTGGCATGGAAACTCAACGTGTTTGGATAACTACGCCGGATTTAAGGGAGGTACGTCGGCCACGACATGTGGTAACATTCTTAAAGTGCCTGAGGATGCCCCTGGGGATACGTGTGGCATTTCATCCAGCTTCTTAGCGTTCAGTTTTGCATGTTTTTTTACTAACAATGTCACCTCGACTGCAAGCAAGTATGTTCGACGCACTACCCACATGTCAATGTTCATATTGCGGAATGGGGTTGTTGCCGTCCGGGAGAGGGCTACAGAGGCAAACCTGGTATGAAATTATGAACCGCAAGCCATATTGTGCACGCAGTAGTCGAACTAGGAGTTCCTTGCTTCGAATGCATTTCGATCGCTGTTCACCATGCGGTTATATCATGGTCAACGTATGTAGCGTTAAATACGCACGGATCGTCCAAACCACAGAAATGTCAACGTATTGATTCAACCCACAAACATCTGAACATCCTCCCGTACTTGCTCCGGCGACATATCGCCACGGGGCCAGCAGCTGGAGATTGGTTTGTATGTGTCGACTTGACGGATCACATCTGTCAAGTGGTACAGTCCGATCGATATAGTATGCAACTTCGTTAGTCTACGATGTAAACTCCAGGCTGGTTTGCCCAATGTAGTTTAGTTGACTTGGTTTCAGAATACAACCTTTGCCCGCCAGTTTCGTCAGCTATCACGCCTGGTTTCCCAATGTCGAGGATGTTTTAGAGTTCCTAGGGCACATGTTTGACGCCTTCGGTTGGCCATCGCTCTCCGACGACCACCCCATTCCGTGCACGAGATGTAATTGATATGGGCCGTGCTTAACACGATTTACCAGAATTTTGGCGCGGCGCCTCGTCCTTGACAACGTTGGTTTCCTCTGCCACCTACTCTGTTAAGTACGCGAGTAAGAACAACAACACCTCTCACGTATAACATTTTGTACGCCAACCTCATATGATTTTCATTCCGTCTGGTATGGAACTGATATTCCCGCAGGTATCATGTATGCTGAATCATCGACGGTCTACATAAATGGCACAGCCAATTTTGCCGGCAACTTCGCGTATATGGACGGAGGTGAGTAACACCACATAATAAAAACTAGAAAGTGTGGAGTCAGCGAGTTTCCTGAAAAATGTGTAGTCAAATACAGGCAGCAAACCCTTCTGCGTCGTTTGATAGGTTTGATCTGAAACAATGCGTTGGGCGCCTGGCAGGTTTCTGATAGTGCCGAGGTTACATACACCGCACCATGTCCATGCACCATCGTTTATAGGCAGGAGCACAGCTGACGTCCAGTTCGCGAACGAGGTTGCCAGTCGAGATAATGAAGGATGTTTATTGCTTGTTGGTATTCAGCAGATCAACTAGGTGTCGTGCGATATGTTTGCGCTGCCGATCGTCGAGAGTGCCGTCATGGCGTATATACTGCTGTTGTCTAACTCACGTGCTGCTGCTGCTGCGGCAGATGTGCTGCTAGTCCCTTTAGCTGCTTGGTGATGGTTGATGGTACAGTAACAGGATTGTATGCATGTATTGATAGCCGTACAAATCGGAATCGATCTGACTGTACGATATATTTGCGTTGCTTGAGACTCGAGAGTTTGGGTATGACACCCATATGGCTGCGATCTGTCGCACGCGCTACTGCAGTCGTGCTGCTAGTGCTCTTAGCTGTGGTGCTAGTGCTCCTAGCTGCTGCAGTAGCTGCTGTTCGTGGACACAGCAATTTGATTGCAGCCATGCACTTACTCAAATGAGCTTATGGTACGAACGATTCAAGTATTTGCCGTAGTGTTGCTGCAGTTGCGGCTGCTGGTGCTGCGGCTGCTATGCACGAACGAGTACCACTTTTAAGTTGACCTGAGAAGGAGAAACACCACATGTACTAAATGAGAGCGGAACCCGGCGATAACATCCGAACCATTTGCAACCGGCTTGCCTCCGTCGCGTTACTTCTGAGTGGTCAACTGCTTCCTTAATGTTTGGTTGGTTGAATTGCACATCGTGCCTGCCTGACATATAATGACGGTATTCTTTTGTTTTTCCAGTGTTTTTTGTCCCTTCGCTTGGAGATGATTTGATTTTAGTGCAGCTCGGGAAAGTATTGAGTCACATTTATGGTATATGACACTACATCCTCGGCCGCTACGGGCATGCGCAGAGTCGCATATGGGCGTCAGCCCGCCGCGGCGAAGCCCGCTTGTATATATCGGTATTACGGCTGGCTCACTCCACGGTCTGCTCTCGACTGAACTGGGTCCTCCTGCCTGGTTCACTTATCACATGTTCTGTGTTAATAACGTTCGTATCCAGCATTTCCATACGCCAGAGGAGTTTTGATGATACACAGGACACATTTCCCAGCTTTGAACGCCATTGTCGCGAGCTTTAAACAAACCACCAACTGCCAACATGTTGTACCTCAAGGTGCAATTTACGCAACGTCATCCGACCTGGACATCGAAGGTAGAGCCATTTTCACCAACAACGACGTCCTGAACGACGGAGGTGAGGAAAGACGCGGAACGTGCATCGTTGTCAAATATATCAATAAAATTGATTAAGTTGCTGGTAGCCTGCCTGAATTTGTGGTTCGCTATCCAGAGCGCCTTAGCCCTACCTCGCGGCATGGGTAGGTGGGTTGGGTAAGGATAACACCGAGTTTCGCGCCGCGCCGAGCCGTGGCCGTGGCCTGCTGGGCATTTTCGACAACGCCAAGGCAGTCATGAGGCCTGACAGCCATGAATGCAGACTTGCTGCCGAAATACAATTTGGATTACGATTCTGGCCTCTGATTGGCCTATAAAATTAATGCCAGACGCCGCTGGCTCTTTTCTAGAAAACCGTCCCGCAGCGTGTGGAAATCCCAACCTGATCGGCTGATTGGTGATTGGCGATTAAACGGCGTGCGTTAATTCCGCGCATTGGGGACTGCCGAATATCCCTAGCTCGAGACTATTAAGTGGCTGTAAGGTGTAGTTTATACTGCTGCAGTAGTAGTAGTTCAGACGTACACGTAGTGGTAGCAGTAGCAGTACGAATGTTTGCTCATGGCGGGGTACTATTGTACACGGTGTACTACTATTCATACTACTTTGTTATGGCTCAAGAACTATGGATTAGTTTTTCACATGTAGACCTCTTCCCTGTTGTGCAAAAATTAGCAATAATAACGAGTAGATGGGGCATCTACAACCCCCCCCCTCTACCTCTTATGAAACCCCTCCCACATTTTATGAATCAGGCCAGCCCGAATTCTGCTAACCCCCGGTACGTTTTATGCGGGGCTAGCTACCTCTCACAACCCCCAACAAGTGGTTTACACCGACTTGTTGCAACCTGATTCCCCCCCTCTCATGAGCGGTAGGGCGGGTGGGTGGGTGGGAAAGTCGATCAATTATAATGGGCACACTACAATCCTGCGATGCTACGCGCTCTCTCTCCCCGATGCCACGGACGCCCGTCTCTGGCAAGCGCGACAGCTCGTGTGTCTCTACTCTCTGTCCCTCGTATTTTTCTTTCTTTCGTACCCTGAGCAAATCCATTATCAATCAGAATTACATACACGCCTCCACAAACCCCCCTTTCCTACGTGAAGCTATATTTTGTTATGGCTCAAGAATTCTGGATTAATGTTTCACATATAGACCTCTTCCTTGTTGTGCAAACATAACAAATAAATACGAGTAGATGGGGCATCTCCAACTCCCCCGCTCTAACTCTTATAAAAACCCTCCCACGTTTTATGAATCAGGCCAACCCGAGCTCTGAGTATCCCCTGTACGTTTTTTGCGGGGCTAGCCACCTCTCACAACCCCCAACAATTTGTTTACACCGACTTGTTGCAACCTGATTCCCCCCCTCTCATGAGCGGTAGGGCGGGTGGGCGGGTGGGAAAGTCGATTAGTTATAATGGGCACACTACAATCCTGCGATGCTACGCGCTTTCTCTCCTCGATGCCACGGACGCCCGTCTCTGGCAAGCGCGACTGCTCTTGTGTCTCTACTCTCTGTCCCTCGTATGTTTCTTTCTCTCGTACCTCGAGTAATCCGTTATCTATCAGAATCCCATCCACGCCTCCACAAACCCCCCTTTCCTACGTAAAGTGGATTTGTTGTCGCGATATCCAGCGCTTTCCGAACACGCCCCCCCTTTCCTCGGATCGTAGTGAGAGCAGAGTAATAGTGTGGGGATATGGTCAAGACCCGCAGGCGTTGAGAGATATCCTGCAGCTGTCGGTACGCAACCCCGACGAGTTCGCGTTCCACTCTCTCCGTATAGGAGTTTCTTCCGTGCTCGCGGCAGGAGGCAACGTATCCGAACGAGTGATCCAGCGTGAAGGGCGGTGGAAATCGGATGCGTACAAGGTATACACTCGCAATAACGTAAAGAACGTGTGTGATGCGGAATCGCTCTGAAACGCGATGCCACGTACATTTTGATTAAGGTAGTTGTTACGAGCAACTTTTCCCTAGTTCATTATTTCGCAGAAAACCATTCCTTGGAAAAAACAAACGTACGTGCTTGGTTATATCGTCACCCAGGCACAACAAAGGACACCCCCCTGACTTCATTTCCACAACCCTGCGTGGGCTTCAGCCTCTTCTCAAGCTGTGCTCGAGTGGGGGCCTCCCTAGCTTCTACATCAGGTTCAGCAGCAGTGGGGCTAAGCTCCACCGAGAGCTCGGATCCAGCAGCGACGCTACCTGGGTCTGCACAGTCCATTCTACTATTTAATAGTGGGGGAGCTTTCTTTTCTCCTCGTGCCTACAGTCTCCCTTCCCCTGCCACTATTTCTGCTGTTCTCGCCCGTTTAGAGGTATTAATACTACTATTAGTATAGAACCTTTTTGCCATTTTTGTTTCTGAACGACGGAGCTCCCTATCCCAAAACCACCATATTGACATTCATGTTTTGAAGTTCGACTGTTTTGGATGCCAGGGCCATGGGATTGCGAACCGGGTTTCAGCTTGGTTTATATCAAAAATCGGTTTTTAGGTGGGGTGTAGGGCTTCTCGAATGAGTAGCCTCAGAAGGCAAATATTAATGGTGCACCTCTACCGTAGCATGTGTGTTTCCGTTATATATATACAGTAGTATGAGGCATTTGATTACGACCCACATAAACTGTCAATATCCTGGAAACCTGACACCTCCCTCAGCCAGGAGAGATATACTGGCGGTAGATACTAGGGATGGACATCAACTCATTTTCGGAGTTGATTTGATTGTTGATTAATTTGGCCAAATCGGGTTGATTTAATCATGATTAGTTGATTATTTTGGAGTGTATCGGTATTCGTGTGTTACACTATTAATAATGTATTAGTGTGTTACACTAATGCCCATAAAATTAATTTGTATAGCATTTTAGTATGGGTTTACTAAAACACATACACTCTTGGTTGAACTCTAAAGCACAGATAATTGATATGTATGGATTATGGGGTCGCACTCTAAAAAACACATACATTTTTTTGGTATGACGTTAGGTATGGCATACTAAAAACCATATAGCTAAAATAATCAACAATCAACAGAAAGATGATGTGATTATGATTTTTTTTAACCCATGCATTTTTTTTGTATGACGTTAAGTATGGCATACTAAAAACCATATAGCTAAAATAATCAACAATCAACAGAAAGATGATGTGGTTATGAAATTATAATCAAATCAAATAATCACCATAATCAACACGTGATTATGAGTTGATGTACATCCCTAGTAGATACTGGTCGAGGGCAAAGCCCTACAATTTAGCGCTATGGTCCGCAACACTAAATAACACATGGATACTGGTCGAGGGCAGAGCCCTACAATTTAGCGCTATGGTCCGCAACACTAAATAACACATGTATGCGATACATTTGTTCGTGACACACAGATATTTACCATTGAATTATTATTTTTATTATGCTTGCCATCCGACAATGTGCAGCATGAGCTTCAACGTTGATCACTCAAAACATTCCGGAAGGAAAAACC
>JBBMKB010110837.1:0-21151 GCA_037833945.1 Alaria marginata
CCCCCCCCCCCCCCCCCCCCCCCCCCCCCCCCCCCCCCCCCCCCCCCCCCCCCCCCCCCCCCCACCCCCCCCCACCCATTTCGTGCTTGCCTGAGTCATCTGACCATTGAACAAGAAACCCTTTCGAGACGGAGCACATGAGGGGGGGGGTATCGAGCTATCGCAAAGCGCGTATTGCTGCGGATGTTGCTATTGATGCCGTTGCTGCCCCTGCCGCTAGTGCTGTCGCTGCTACTGCTACTGCTGCTGTGCTTCTTCAAGACGTAATCTACACGGTTACAGGTCGAGGGGGGAAGGGGCGGGTACCGAGCGGCATCAACCAAAGTAAACGAAAACCGACCTCGATGGTACCTGCTCGATAGAGCTATGCCAGGCCTCACACGCACGCACGTCTAATGCTGTGAGAAGTAAGGGTGCGATTCAGTACATAGCAACCATGGTTTTGTCTACCGTAAGTGGTGAGTTTTAGGGTGTGAAACCCGAGAAACACCTCGAAAACACCCAACCGGGGATCGTGTCGAATGTACACGATATATTGCTGCGAACAGTAAATGCTACGCTTCGCTTTCTTGACACGTCTACCGCGAGTGGTAAATGTCCCGTGTCATAAATTCGGTGTATACAGCATCGACGATTTGTCTGTTGCAAGTGGCACATGCTACTACATCGACGCAAGAAACACTTTGAAAATCCAGGGAATCATTTCGACTGCCCTTTTTGTATACTGCTGTAAGCAGTATATGCTGTGCTCGGTCTGATACGCACGTCTATCGCTGTTGAAAGACTAAGACGTCGAGACCGTATCGGAAGCGCGGGAGACGCATCGTAAAAAAAACGATATACACTGCGTAAAAAGTACACACTGCGCTAGTCCTGTCACGCACGCCCACTGCTGTAGGTCGTTCATGCGCCCTGTAATATATTCGGAGTATACAGCAGCCATGGGTTGTCTGTTGTAGGTGATACCAGTCCGGTCGGAAATATAAGCCTGATTTGGACGTATATGTTAGTCTCTTGGCGATAAACCAAACAAACGAGTTTTTGTTTTTTTTACTGTCTTCACCATGAACCGGTGCACTAAAGCAACGAAAAACACTTCCAGAATAACAAAATAGTAACCTTCGTATGGTCTCACGAAGCAACGACACTCTAAACTCGCCTCACGTTTCTTGCCGTTGAAGGTCCTTCGATTGCGTTTTTTTTTTTTTTTCACATCAGATTTGAAACTATCTCCCGAACCCAATAAGCCAATAAAAAAAGTAGTCGTGATAAAAACTGCGACCAGCACCGGTCTGTTCATTTTTCTAAACGTTTCAAGTTTTCCTCGGTAAAGCGAGTTATAGGTAACCCAATGAATTTTCAGAGCGCGGTCAACACGTTTGTATGCTGTTCTGTCGATTGCGAGGCCTAATTTTGTTTTGGGAAAATCTAAAAAATAATCTAGTTTGATTTCAAGTTTTTTCGAAAAATAAAACTTGAATTTTCCCAAAACAAAATTAGGCATCGCAATCGACAGAACAGCATACGCTCTGACCGCGCTCGGAAATTACTGAGCTACCTATAACTCGCTTTACCGAAGAAAAACTTAAAACATTTAGAAAAAAGAAAAAACCGGTGGTGGTCGCAGTTTTTTCACGACCACTTTTTTAATTGGCTTATTGGATCGGGGAGAAAGTTTCAAATCCGATGATATAAAATAAAATTAAAAATACGCAACCGAAGGACCTTTACCGGCAGGAAACGGAAGTCAAGCTCCGAGTGCCTTTGCTTGTTGAGACCATATGAAGGTTATTATTTTGTTATTCTGAAAGTGTTTCGCGTTGCTTTAGTGCACCGGTCCATGGTAAAGACAGTAAAAAAGACAAAAACTCGATTGTTTGTTTTTTCGCCGAAATACTAACGTGTACGTCCAAATCAGGCTTATATTTCCGACCGGACTGGTACCTGGTACATACTACGATAACGGAAAACGATAAATACGTCGAACAACTTCGGAAATCGTGTCAAAAGCCCGCGATATGGACTACGTGCTGCTACGAAAACGAAAATGTTGTCGAAGCCACACGCAATTTAATTTTTACCAGGTATAATTTTCCCGTCCTTATTCATGGTTGTTGGTTTTGGCGTGTAAAACACTGTGTCATGTATCCCTGCCAAAACTCGAAAAAGGGTTGCACAGGTGACCTCAGCACGCCCGGCATGCTTTACCCGTGGAGACTGCCTCGTATGGGAATATACTACACGGGCGCGTTATCGCGTCACGTAGTGGCAGATAGAGGTCAGATGGCTCGGTACAGGCGTGATCAAAAGCGACGAGGGCCATAATATCGCAACCAGCAAGCACAGCAGGAACAAAGTTCTCGTCGTACGAAGGAAAATTCAGTTTCAGCTCACCCATTACTGGTTGCCCGTCGGATGGTTTCCGGTGCTCCACGATCTCCCTATTCAAGAGACTCTATACGGCCTCAATTTCTTGCTGGATAGTCGGAGGGTCGATGGGTCGCTGCTGCCCTGTGACGGCTAACGCTGGGAGCGCAGGCAGACAAGATCCCCTTCTGCATGTTGGATCGCACCTGAGGTCTTCGGGGCCTGCCCTCATGCCAAAGTCACATCTTCGTCTCCGAACACACCACAACGAGTCCATCGCCAAGACAGGGCCCCAAGGGCTGTCGCCCGCAACGGCAGCTGTTGTCAGCTTTTGTAGCCTCTGGTTTTAGTCCTTACCTTGTGTACCTGTCGTGCTGCTATCGGTTATCGATGACCAGCAAAAAATGGACTCCCCCTGCACATTTTCGAAACAATGTATGAAGGTTTTTCCGAAAAAGGAACGCCCTGCTGCCGTCCCCTGTTTTCTGGTTCCAGATAACTCTAAACAACGCATGGTGTTCCGAACATACTGAATAATTACACTGTTGCGGAGTCCATCAGCGAATTGTGATCGGGCTGAAACGCGTAATATCTTCAGTAGCGTAGTACGGCTCTATACGAGCCCCTGTTGCGAAGCTGATTTTTGTTTCTACTCATCCCATCTACAATCTTTGCTCCATATAGTTCTCCTTCGCCCTCCCTAGTCGTAGCTCGTATCGTGGGTCACTACACAATATCGTCTTCTTCTTAACCACTACGGCGAGAGCCTCAGTTTCAATCGCGAGAGTTATTTGGCACTTTCTGACCCCGTCGGCCTGGGTCGATCTGTGCTTATCCACGCCCTAAAACCTACCGGCAGTTGGTGTCTCTTGAAAAACAATATCTCCTTTCCGAGAGATAAACCCCCGATTTCAAACGTAGTAGTACCGATCGTCGGTCACCACGGGGTGTATTGTGCTTCTGGGTAACCATATTATTGTCTACCTCCAGCGTTTGGATCGGCATGTAGGGCATGCTCTTTGAGGTCAACCACTTACCATTGTCAGGATTCCTCAGATGATGAGCTACCCGATATCTTCGTATTTGATGCGCAAAAAATCATTATGTTTGTTAGATACCCAACATAATTAATATAGATCGGGCTTAGCTTACACCTTTTGTTAATGCCAGAATATAAGGTGGAGGTCACCGTTACCGAAGTGAGGAGCCCAATACAACCTACATGCTGCCCCTACCGTAGCGCGCGATCGTGTATTCTTAGTGCCCCTATAGAGAATAACTGCCTGCGGAACGGCGTTGCATATTTTATTTATCCGCGAAAGTTGGTAGAAGATTTCCTGGACGTTTCTATGCTTCAACGGAAACCTCCAATCAAGTGATGGGAGCTTCCTCTACCGGAAGTGATAGAAGGTTCCACTACTTCCATGTAGTCTTCTACCACTTCCAATGTGGGTTTCGGGGAGAAGAGGAAGCTTTCATGAAAGTAGTGGAAGCTTTCATTGAGGTAGCGGGAGTCGAGAAAGGTTCGACGAAAGTTCCCATTGAAGCTTCCGTGGAAGCTTTCATTGGAAGCTTTTACGATTTCCATGGAAGATTTAGCTACTTCCACATAAGCAGCTACCATGGGAGCTTCCATCGTCTTCCGTTATAGATTCATGTAGATGGTGGGAAAAGTTGTGGAAGCTTGGACTGCTTCTATGGAAGCTGCTTCCATGGAAGCTTCTACTACTTCCATGGAGTCTGTTTCCATGGAATCTTCTACGAAGGAACTGAAAGCTTCCATGGATACGAGTTTAATGTAAGCGATGGAGGTGATTGAAATTTCGTTCGGCTTCCACGGAGTTGATGAAATGTTACCTAACGCTTCCGTGGTGTTCAAAGAAGACTATATGGAAGTACGTTTGGCTTCCATAACTTCCATGGAATTTACAAAGGATACGGGTTAGGGATACGTTTAGGGTTAGGGTTTACACTTTCACCAAAGCTTCCGCACTTCTATGGAAGCTTCCATATAGTATTCAGTATTTCCATGTAAGCTTCCCGCACTTGAATGGAAGCTTTCACGACTTACATGGGAGTTCCCAGTACTTCCATAGTAGCTTACACACGGGAGTTTCCAATACTTCCGATGAAGTTTCCAGTACCTTCGCTGTTGTTTTCATAGAAGCTGCCACACCTCTCGTGGCAGTTTTAATTACATTTACGAAAGCTCCCACAACTTCAATGGTAGCTTTAGTTTCATAAACAAAAAAATCACTTCTCCTTTCAAAGCTGCCAGGACTTCCACGAGGACTTCCAGCACCATCGTGAAAACTTCCGCAACTTTCATGGGAGCTTAACATCCATGGAAGCTTATATGACTTCCATGGAAGCTGTGAGAATATCTACTGGAGTTTCCGGTACTTTCATAAACTCGGGCTGAATATTTCAAGAATTCCATGGATATTTCCAGTATTCCCTTAATGCAAGCTTCCTAATTTCATGCAATAACTTATGGACGCTTCCATCGAAGTAGTACACACACTTCTATGGAGGGGGGGCAAGTTTCCATAGAAGCAGCTTTCATGAAATAGTGGAAGCTTTGACGGCAGGTTTAGAAGCTTCCACGAAAGCTTTCATAGAAGCTTCCATGGAAGCTTATGTGAAACCATTTAGTGCTTTTGCGGAAGCTTCCATTGATTTTTCAGTACTTTCTATGAAAACAGCTTCCGTGAAAGCTTCCACAACCCCCATGGAAGCGTGAATGGAAGCCCCCACCGCTTCCACAGAGGCGTTCGTGTATATTTCCGCGGAAGCTTCCGCTCATACTTCCATGGAACCTTTCGCTGAGGCATTCACGCTGGAAACATTCACGGAAGCTTCCACATTGGAAGCTTCCATGGAAAGGTTGGAAGCTCCGATAGATGTGATGAAAGCTCCCACCAGCTCCGTCGAAGCGACAACCTCTTCACGGAAGATTCTACCACTTCCGTGGAAGGTTCTACCACTTCCATGGAAGCTTTCATGGCTTCCATAGAAGCTTCCATATACGTGCGGGCTCTTTAATATAGGTTTTCATCAAGTTCTACGTGAAATGAAAGTAATATAGAAGACCCCTCCGGAACAAGGATGTTCAACAACTGTTGCCCGGTCTAAGCGCGTACCAAGATATGACGATCACCCTTTAACAAGCCTGAAACTGATGGAGGAGCTTCTCAACCGCGGAACTACTCAAGATTGCAGGAATACCTTGTGTGTACGAGTACAGCCGTATTCGTTACATGCCTAGGCCATCCGATGGTATATTACCTTGCATATATGCTTTGCCTCAATAGCTATGCTTGGGTGCGCGATATACCACGCCTCGAGTGAAAATATAGTCAAATATATGGAGGTGCAATTCTGCTGCTGATTACGCCGCTGTCAAAGGCCTCGCACGCAGCCGGAACCGATACGCGGCTAGATTCCTCATTTCCACAATTATAGCTTCAATTCGTCTAGGACCGACACCGCACGACGAGTGTGGTCTTATCAAAAGCGATAAGGAACAGCTTGCCGTAGTGCACGCATAATGGTACTCCACGCATGAAGGGAGGGCTTGTTGCCCTGAAATTCGGGCATACGACCATCCCCTGCGTTGTGTGGCCGACGCTGCAGTCGTTGTTTACCTCAGATAAGTTATCATACATTGAACAGAGCACGATCCGAATACACTGTTAACATATCCTTGGTAGTAAACTTGTAAATATCAGTTGGTGTTAAGGAGCTGTGTAGTTTGGATCCAATGTTACAAAATAGGCTATAACTTGCAGATGGGAAGGCTCTGCGCGCCGCCGCATGATCTAGGCCATGTAGATCAACAAAAATCTGGATATATCGGCCCTAATTGACACGGGTCATGAAAAGGGATCTGATCTGTTCGATGTACGCAGATTTATTATCTTAAGTCCCGAAGGGTGAACCGACAATAGGGATGTACGAATGTTTCGAGCCCCTTTTACTTGTGCCCTACGTACGCAGAGTTTTTATATTGCGTGTTTACTAGTCAACGCTCGCCCGGCATTGTCAACATTCCTTTCAGGCACCCGCTAGAGAAAATTGGCAGAACATGCGAGTATTTCACGATGATGCGGCACCCAATAAGGTGAGCTTACTCTATAGACCACGCGGCTGGACTGGAATGCAATCCGTATCAATAAAAGTAGCCACCACCACAGTAGCTGTTGATTCCTTTTGTACGTTAGCTCCCGTGAAGCATGCTACTGTCGGGTTGCACCAAGTATACCGGAGGCTTTCCATTAAAGGAGCCCTGTACCTCACCCAAACGCTGACTTTGAAATAATAGACGATCGATTCCATGGCACGCACCGACACAAATATGTACATAACAACGGCATTACGTACTTCGTCAGTTAGAGATAACCGTCTGCCATAATTTGTTCTGGACCCAAACGTCACGGCACGTGGCAGCATGCGACCGGTCGCGGTTGTTTTGAGCGATACGCCATTGGCGATCTGATTGACTTTAGTCGGCTAGTCCGCTGGCCAGGCTAGCGGATGTTGTGTCGATATGGTTACCTTCGTCAGCCCGATGAAGCGAGCCGATGTGATTCCCCCGTGTCGAGTGTTCCTCGCCTAAGCCACATACAGTGCATCCCTCATAACATAGTCCGCCATGCACGAATACAAGCCCAGTAGGTACGACAGTCACCGTTTCTAGGAAACGTCAAACGATGTTTCTGACTGATAGCTAGGTGTGGCCTTTAGGGGGACGGGTCCCAGCGTTAAAAATGCGAACGAAGGATGAAGCTAGGGCAGCCGGTGGATGATGTGGGAGCGAAGCCGTAGAGAAGTACCGAATGGAGACAAAAATGATATAGGTTTCGCGCATAGGTTTCTGGGTAAGGTCGTCGTTGGTTTTCCTGTTGGTTGTGCCATAGTTACGAGTGGTGGACGTTGAAGATCCCATTGAACATTGTCGGATGACAGCAAACAAAATACTACTTGGGAAAAGTTGGTTTGTGAATTACACCGGATTGAAGAAGTCTCGTCAATGGAGAAGCTGCCAAATCGTTGGAAGCGCTTTGACACTCGATTTGACATTTTCCTCGGTAATATCAATCGTGTATGCGGTTGACGTGCGCGTGTTCCTAAAGACCGAGGTTTGATGAGGTGTGAGCCGCGAAGTAGAGAAAACTTCAAACAATCAGGTGGGACTACACAGCAGCATACACCTGGAGCCGACGACTCGGTGGTTAATCTTCCAGATACGAGACACTCATGACTCGTTTTTTGTGCGCACACATGCTGTTCAACCTTGCACACATCGGACAAGCCACGACCTACACCGTCAATGTCTTGTACGTATCGATACGATATATTATGTTGGACATGTGCTTAGCACATATTCAACTCACAAACAGGACTAGGTCATTCACATCGTCAGGCTTTCACCCAGTACTATGATATAAAGGCCGTGCAGATCATTGAGGCCAGGGATATCCCTGACCTAAAATACATACATACTTATTTACAACCAATCATGTCCAATGTGTACAACTTGTTGTTTTACCAGTCGGCTGGTGTCAGCATTCTACTATTGCCCAGAAGACCACGACCGGCAGACACGACCTTTGGAGGTGAGTGCTTTGTGTCGCTGTAAAATTAGGCAGTCTTTCTATGCTTTCCATCTCATAATGTGCAGCACAAGCATCGACATCGACCAAAAATCAACCAAATCCCCTAAAGAAATATATAAGGTGTGGAAAAGGTTGGACATGTATATCGTAGAACTCCTAACCCGCGTACGGGGATGGACATGTCACAAGTCAGGCATACCAGATCCTCCTCAGCGATGGTTGTCGTCGCTGGCGACCCTCTGCTATCGACAGCGTTAAGCCGTCTTTGTGAGACATCAATTTTACGTTTGTCTGTAGCAGGCAAGCCTCCCTCGAGTCACGACAGAACACCGTGGCGCTCCTTGCAATATCCCGGAAACTTTTGATCGGCTTCCGTCTGTAATGAAGACGGCGACGACTGACCAGCGCTTCATGACCCCTCCACTGCAGTGTCTCGTGACAGCACCGTCACCCGGACCACACTGGCTTAGGTGAAGCATTAGTGACGAACATGTAACGCGAGCCGTGCCAAGCAGACCGAGATGCCGTTCGAATAACGCGCGTCCCGGAGCGCGTCGTTCAACCCCCCATTGCCCGACCTGCAATATAGAATGACACCTCGTTTAGTATGCAAGCAGAACCCGGGGACGGTGTGCCACCCCATGGCGACGAAAAGCAACCCAACAAGGAGGCCATAGAAGTGGAGCAGCGGAGCGCCGGCGCGGCTGGCATTGAATGTAACGGCGTTGGGGCCGGCTTAGTAGGACGTGGAAGCGAAGTCGCCAGCTACGTTGGGAAACGCGAGGGATAATAACCATCTTGCTCTCAGTCCTTGGGGCAGGTTAAAGAACTTCTCTAAGGCCGTAGTAATATTTTTGGCCAATACCTCTGTTCACCTAGAGACGGTGTCGTACCTATGAAGGCACATGCTGAATGACACCACACCGCTGGCTTGGATTATCCAGGCGGTGCCTCCAAGTGGTAGACAGGCTGCGATCGGGCCGACCAAACAGCAAAATTAAACAGATAAGCAGCAGTAACACTAAACAAAATGAAAGAGTCTGCTGAGATGCCACCAAACCTGCAGATTGTTTACGTGGAAGTCCAGGGTACAACGATATCTACTATCTGACAACCGGCTAGCGCTCATAGCAGTTCACACTATATAGCGTGCCACCACTTCTCGCCAAGTGCCATATGTATAGGCGTAACTGCAGCTGTATCCGCTGCTTCAGCTGTCCTTGCCAGACAGCCATCCATGGTATCTACTACACCTACCGCTTCAACTACCGGCAATTCAATCACCCACCGAAGAAGTAGATGGAAATCAGAGCTTTTTTCGGTCCCATATCCGGTTGCGTTCGTACGACGGTATGATGGTACACATCCATATTTTACTATACTAAAATAATAATCCAAAATATACGACTGTAGGCGGAAATATTCGCACTGTTTTGAAAAAACCTATGGAGGAAACAAAGCAGTTTATGTGTATGATTCGGAACAAAGTGATGCGACCATTTTCATCCAAGGCTTCATCTTGAATTTAGTGTGGTTTTACGCATAGTGCTTGACGGTGATCTTGGGCATCGCAAGCAACAGAAGCAACATCGCGCGCTTGCATTCGTCATCGCCATCTTGTGTGTACGACCGAAAGAGCATGGCGGAGATGTTCGGTCGTGATTGCTTGCGCAGCCGTGGTTTTATTGTACGTAAACACACAGCCAACAGGAGATGATTTTATGAGTTCGGTAACCGAAACAAGAATAATCTGTATTTTGTTGCGAGAAATAATTAGGTAGGACAGTGATTGCAATAGCACGGCAGTGTTTGCTTGATCGCGTAAGGGGGGTTAACAAGTGGAAGCAGCACGGGACGTAGCTGGCAGACTAGTAGAGTACGCGAGCAGACAGTGCGCTGTGGCTAGTAGCTGGCCAGCAGCTGCTGGGCTAGGTATTCGTGACTTCTCTGGGTTCGACCGAGTTTCATTTTTTGTTTTAAACCGCGCAGTTTTCTGGACGAAACGAAAACTCCTGGCAAAACCCATCATCCAAACACGCCAACTGAGCTGGTTATACTGGATCCGCGAGTTACTAATACGGCCTGCTACTGGTTTTGCTGCCCACTCTTGCCTGCTGCTGCTGATGCCTGCTGTTGGTGTTGGATGACCTTGCTGGCTGCTCCTAACTAATACTGGATTGTCGCCTGTGCTGCCTGCTGCTTCATGCTACAGCAGCACACCAAAATCCGAATGTTTCTACTAGTGAGATCGTCGCTGCATAAAGCGGGTACTGCGTGATGATATGATATTTTCCACGGCGACATTGTATGTTCGCACTCTTACAGTACAACAAGTACTCGATACGACGTGCTGCTGCTACTGGCATGTACCGTGTACGCTTGATGTTAACAATGTACGAACCAGGTATTATGTAATGCAGCAGCAGCAGCCGCAGTAAATGGCAGCTGTGCGTAAAGCAACAATAGAAGGCATGGGTGCGTTGATTTACAGATAATCGTGCTAAAACATCCTTCAATAGCAGCTTCTGTTAGTATTACGGGATTTGAGCTGATCTTCCTACAGTCGGGTCTGTGAGCCGAGAAGTGCCTTCCCCGACTTGATTGTTTTTTTGACTGGATTTATTTTTGAATGGAACATTCAGGACCCCCTTCTTGTCGTCGGTTGGGTCAACTTTATATTTTGTGTTCTATTTCTGGAGGCCTTTGGAATGAGGGAGAACTTCTGGATGGCAGTCGAAATTCAGTTGGAAGCTCCGTGCTCCGTGGTTTCTCCTGTGCGCACCCGAGCGTGCTGACTTTAGGGATTACACTACGATTTGGAGGCAACAACTTAAGTTTTGGGCGATTTCCGCTAATAGAAAAACAAAACAACGGAGTCAACAACATATACCACAACATGAGGGACCTATCACTACCCCTTGAAATTCAGGAATTGCAGCCACAAGTTCGCAATTGCCGGTAGTTTATGCCTCAATCGCCGTCTACTGTTGAGTAATCGCCGATTTCGTACATCTTGTTTCTGTACCTCATACGATACGATTCACATTTCGTTGGAACGATATTTCGGACTCAAATTATAACCGCTCCCCCATTGGAGCGGAGTAGTTTGTTTTAATCCCTAGCATTCAAAATGCCGTCGAGTAACTCTCCATATCGCGTACGGGGCCGCTAAACTAATGCCGGAACAGCTATCTGAAACCTCGCAATGGCGGGTAGACGAGGAATTCGCGAACCACTGCCCCGTTGAAGCGTAACGCGATATCCTAGCTCCAGTACTTCGCTCCGATTGAGTTGACAACTATATATTTTCGTACAGTCCGGTCAACCACATAGTCTTCTTCGCTCGCATCATAAAAACGTAACGTAGGGGGGTAGTGGATCCGTTAACGCGGACGGGTTGGGAGTCGCCCAAGCTGACACGCGACTACGCGACGAAGCAGAAGACACCGCTCGCTCGAACATCTCTCCATGTAAGCATGGCGTGTCGAACACCCCAAGAGCCACCATCCGAAAGTGGTCTACTCCCCCGGATACGACTTAACTACAATCGCGTAGATCCAGCTTGTTCGTACTAATCCTCGTGTGCGTTCTAAACAAGTACACAAAGCCAACACCCCACAGTGGCTACCCCCCCCCCTTTCAGATCACGTTTGCTTTGGCAGTGACCAGTACTTGACCTCGCCAAGGCGTGACGCCTATCAATAATGAAAACGTCATTGCGAGCGAGTTTACAGGCACTCACGGTTTCGGCAAATCTGTGATACTTGACGCACGCTCATACCGGCCGCCGATTAAGCGTGCATGCGGGGCCAGCACAGAAGCCCACAAGCCGACCCACGGCGTAAGCGATCACTGTTGAATTGCCTTGCGAATATCCTATATGTCGTCATTTATTGAATATCTTCCTACCCGTATTGTCATTATGGTTTTTCTAAAGTTGTGGGAGATATAGGTTTCCCCCCCTTGGCCAGATAAACCCATCTTAGCCTCCTGCAATCTCTTTCGTACCTCGCCCTCGCTCCTGCCCCTCTCTCCCTACGATGATACCAGCTGGGTTCCTACATAGTACCGCCTACAGTCGCCTCGAGTACCGTGCCATTCGACTCCTCCGATCTGACGGAGATGACTTAAGAAAAATAAATAAAGGGCGATAACCAAAAACGGGTACATCCGGTACGCTTTCTCTCAAAAACGGGTACACACTAAAATCAAGTCATATACGCAGCCCACGAGCCACACGATTGGCCCAAAACGAATCGTACCCGTTTTTGAGTAAAAAAGACCCGGGTACACCCGTTGAGGTTTATTGTGCTTGGCTTTCAACCTTTTTGGTTATATGTAAGCCAATCAGACAACTTCGTCTATATTCTAAGCCAATCAGAGGCCACCCGTTGATCCCCCCCATACGAACGCCACACAGTCTCCGGGGTGGAACAGGGGCTGTGTTCCACACCCGGGTGCAACCAGACTACACATTACTTCACCCCTGTCATACACACGTAGCTCTCGCCTTACCTCTTCCAACAGGCGAGCACCATGGCCACAGAAGGCGCAGTTCGTCTGGTGCCTCATACCGTTGTCTGGGATCTGTGTACGCCAACACGAAGGAACTTGGTCGGCGGTTTGTTGTTGCGCGGACGTATCTTGCTAAAAGCGGCATACTGTTGTGCTTGCTTTGCAGTCTCACAAATGACACGCTTCACGAGTACGAGGACGTAGATGTCGTAGTACGACTGAGTGTAATCACGCACACCCAATACATGTGTGAGTCTCCAAATACAAAGCTACAATAATACACCCAAACCTCGCGTACACCTATGACTGTAGTATAAACTACAACATGAGTGACAGCAAGCCAACAAAAACAAAATGTTCGATCACCAATCGTGTGGCTCGGGCGGTGCATTATTAACTTTATGTTAGAGTGTACTCGTTTTTGAGAGAAAACGGACTCGGGGTACCCGTGTTTGGTTATTGCCCAAAAACAAAGGATCATGAAAGCTTATGTAGAACCCCGGCTACGTATCTCTCCCTCCTCCCCACCTATCCCGCCCGTCAAAGGGGGAGCGGGCGGGTTAAAGGGAGAGGCTCATTTTTCTGGCTGGGTTAGCCATCCTAGTGTCTACCTCAACCTGCTGACGTTGCGATCAAGAACCCTCATCTGCATGTTGATCGGCTCGGATATGCTGATCTATTCGTGAGGGCTGCTCCTAACAATGAGGAAGCATGTCGCCGACCTTATCGACTGTCTGACCCAAAAACCCCTAGACCCGAGATAAATATGCCTTGTTATCTTTGCAGTAACCGGTGGTTTGGCGGTCACTGACTCTACAGAGACTGTTATATCGTGTACTGGCAAATCTATCCTTTATTTAACATCTTCCGAATAGCATTGTCAACATCGGTTGTCTGGGTTTTTGGGAGAGATAATTTTTCTCTCCTTGACACGATACACCCAACGCGACCTCCTGCAATCTCCTCCGTATCTCGCTCACATTTCTACCTCTCTCTTTGTACTATGATCCGAGCCGGCTTCCGTACTGTTGCCGCCTACAGTAGTCTCGGGTTACCAAGCCTCAGAATGCCACTGAACCATCCGGCTCCTCCAGCCCCGAGGTCGTCTAATACCACTGATGTCGTGTATTCGTTCTCATTTGATACCCCAGACTCTTCCTTAACCCGACTGTAGTTCGTTCTCTTCGGTTGCCACTGCTAGCTAACGGGACACTCTTCTCGACTCCTCAATGTTTTTCCGCGTATACGCCTTGTCCGCGTCAGACTACGACACCCCCGTTCTCCGAATCACTCGTTCCGATACGGCTTCTCCCGCCGCGAGCATAGTCGCGTCTCCGATACGCAACGGGTGCAGGACGACCTCATCGGGATTACGGCAGTATTTCGCCCCAAACTCATTGAGTGCTCGCCGAGCACAACCGTACCTCACTTCTCGTACGGGTCTGCAACAACGAAACGAGGCAAAGAGAGCGCCGTTGGAAAGGCTAGCCCAGCATGACATCAACTGCGACATTAGTGCGACGGTGCCGCCATCGACCTTAATGACGACTTCGTACGTCGAATTTCGTTTCGTATCCGCACGCCTACGCCTTCGCTCTGTTACTGATCACCATTATGACCCCTAAAATACACGACCCTTAAAACACACATCTACCTTGTTGGCTTGTTGCCACCGCATGTGTTCCGACGGCGTGCCTTCAACGTAAACCGCCAGGTCACCCCACGTCAGGCAATGCACGGAGTAAACAGCACCGGATTCGGTGGCAAGCATGCCGTTCGATCGTGTCAACAGAAACAACCTCAGGTACAAACACAGCCACAACGACTTTCTCTCCGGTCCCCATGAGGGAATTATAGTTTCCCTCGTCACGATCACATGAACCGGAACTGGTAAACGAGCACGACGGGGCATTCCTGCCGCCATATGATCCCGTGCAACACCTTTCAGAGCACACTGTATTACGGGAGCTGCACTTTACTTTTAAACGATGAAAATACCGTACCGCCGAGATTTTTACAGAACTACATTCTCATGCGTGACACCATGAAGTAAACTAAAATAACGCTGAGCCCTTGCTACTCTCTGAATCACTTGATTCCAAACATCTCTGAAACCCGATAAACAGGCGAAACGTAGACCAAGAACGGCCACCAGACTCGAGCGTGCGCTTAGTCGAGCCCGCAGCTAAAGTTCCGACGTACTGAAAGCCATGATGTCGGTAAAGAGATCCGTCCCCACTTGTCCCAGGTGTAGCGCCCGCCAGTCAATGTCGGGACGGAACGCACAGCGGTTGAAGGCGATCGTGTATGGGTCCCAACGTGAAACCCCGTCCGTCAGAACACTGACTATACCGTGCACGTGTTCTACATAGCACCAACCGCCACGCATCTCTAGACGACCGGGTATATGCATAAGTTCGCCCGCCCATGGTTCGCGCCCCTACCTACATCGGTTGACCCGATAGACGGCCAAAATATAGTCCTCTGGCATCAGGATACTCTCGCTTACGTATTGGTTTGCTACCTTGGCGTTAACTGAAAAATGCCTACCCCGCGAGTATCGTGGCGGACAGTTCCAAACCAGTAGCAGAAAAACCATCCTTCCTTCGCACATGAGCCCGAATGCGGGTTATGGTCTGCTCGTCGATATCTGGCCTCCACTACAACCCTGTCCCGAACCAGAGACCCCCCACCGCGTCCCCCGATGCATCGATCATAAGGGTGCTCGAGTGCGGCTGCAAGTACATGCATAAAAGCAGAGCGTTTAGTGTACCTCACCCCCCCCGGCCCCATCGCTTTGTCTAGTATCAAAGGCCAAAGTGAAAGGTCGTCGTGGAACTCGCGATCTGGGCGGACGCGTCAGCGATCCCTCGATCCCGTGCAACACCTTTCAGAGCACACTGCTGTAATACGGGTGCTGCACTTCATTTTTAAACGATGAAAATACCGTACCGCCGAGATTTGTACAGAACAACCTTCTCATGCGCTACACCATGAAGTAAACCAAAATAACGCTGAGCCCTTGCTACTCTTTGAATCACTTGATTCCAAACATCTCTGAAATCCCATAAACAGGCGAAACGTAGACCAAGAACGGCCACCAGACTCGAACGTGCGCTTAGTCGAGCCCGCAGCTAACGTTCCGACGTACTGGAAGCCATAATGTCGGCCCAGAGTTCCGCCTCCGCCTTTCCCAGTTGCTGCTGCGCCTGCCAGTCAGTGTCGGGACAGAGCGCACAGGAGTTGAAGGCGATCGTGTATGGGTTCCAACGCGACACCCCGTCCATCAGAATATTCGCTATACCGCGCACGTGTTCTGCATAGCACCAACCGCCACGCATCTCTAGACGACCGAGTATCCGCATAAGTGCGCCCGCTCGTGGTTCTCGCCCCTCTCTACATTGGTTGACCCGATGGACGGCCGAATTATAGTCCTCTCGCATCAGGATACTCTCGCCTACGTATTGGTTTGCTACCTTGGCGTTAACTGAAAAATGCCTACCCCGTGAGTATCATGGCGGGCAGTTCCAAACCGGTAGCCGACAAATCATCCCTCCTTTGCACGTGAGCCTGAATGCGGTCTGTTGTCTGCTCGTCGATATCGGGCCTCCATTACAACCCTGTCCCGAACAAGAGACCCCCCATCGCGTCCCCCGATGCATCGATCATGAGGGTGCTCGAGTGGGGCTGCAAATGACTGTTTAAAAATGGAGCATTTAGTGCACCTGCCCCCCCCCAGCCCCATCGCCTTGTCTAGTATCAAACGCCAAACTGAGAGGTCGTCGTGGAACTCGCGATTTAAGCGGACGCGTGAGAGACCCGCCGACGACCGCGCCCCCACCCCGCGAAACCCGACATAGCGCGTGCCAGGCCTCTACGGGTGGCATGCTTAACTCATTACGTATGCGTCTCACGAGCGTTGTTACAGGCCTCACAAGGTCGCAAGTGTGCAACAGGTTCCCCATGCGCGAGGATAACTCCGATTCCGATGCGATTGGACGAGGTTTCGGCCACTCCACTTTAATCCTCGCGAAGCTGTAGTAGGTTGGTCAGCGGCGGGAAATCGTAACACTGACTGTATGAAGCACGCACTCTAGCATTTTGAGCCGCGTGTGCAATGACGACATATTTTCAGGTGCCAACAGGCGCAGCTGGCCCGCTTAGCATGCACGAAGAAGACGGCCGTGATCGGACACCAAGCTCTGTTACCCCCGCAAACACCATTCACCTGAAGGTGAACACTGTGGCTCTACCAAACCCGCATTGTTCACGTACATCCGAGCAACCCTCGGCTTCGTCGTCTCGTCCCGTCCCCCGGAGAAACCCGGCACCCCGGGAGCAAGGAAACGGGTGATTCTCTTTGAGCCGGCAGCTGACCTGCACGTAGCTGGTAGCCGCCCTTTCGAAGAGGGAGAAACTCGCATTGCGAAATGACGTGAAGAAGTGAGAGTGTTTACGGCGGCCGAAAACAAACACCAGAACCCTGTGCTATTCTGCCAACCATACTGTAGGCGCCTATCGACCACAACCAAATCGTGAAATGCGTATCTGAGGAGCGGACAGCGATACCATTCTGCGGTAATTCGCCGAAAGACATCCTTCACGTCAATCTTGCTCAACAAAACGACTATAGGGGGTACCGACGGGCGACGCACGTGCAACAAACGCCAAACTTTACCTCGCAACACTTGTTATAACTTACAGGCTGGGATCGATGAACAATCAGTGTCAGCGGTAACGCTCGGTTCCGACGTGGAAATGGTCAAGTAGTGGAAAATTTTGATTTTCCAAGAGGAAACCCCGACACCAAGAGGTGACTCGCGCAGATCTGTCATCCGATCTTCTGCTTCCCGCGGAAATAAAAAAGCGCGACCTAGACGCACATCATTAGCCGCAACAGAAATAATGTTGCCCGCGTATGGGACAATCGAAATATGGTTACCGTACCGCAAGGTTCGTGTAAATGTCCGGCGTCACCTACCTCTACCGTGACTCTGTGAGATATTATCTTCGTAAACCGACCAATATGCGCCAATTTCCTGACGCCCCAAAGCCAGGACACCACCTGGGTCGAGTCCACGCGGGGAACGGGCGACAGATTTCCGAGAGCTCTCCTACACGTATAACGGCTACCTTACGCAGACAACAAAACTGAGAAGTAACCCGCCACGCGCGCTCGCGGTAACGCCTGCTCTACCCCCCCTGGTCCCGACAACCCTCGTCTAATCAAGTACGTACACTACAACACACACAAATAAAATCCCCTCTTCTATGCACTGCTATCCGGACATCGTGGTTACATTTCATGAGTCCTGGATCTATAGGTTTCGATACCTATTAGTAGAAGACTACCAAAGTGTCGCGACCTAGAGTCTTACTGAGCCGAGGAATCAAGCACCATGTCTAGCTTGGGGGTACAAAGTCGTTCTTGCGGTCAAGTCCCGAATGTAGGTCAAGCTTTCTTCTCCTGCAGTGTTTGCAGGTGCCATGTATCTCGGAGCCGCTTCTTAAGATGGGTGGCTACAGCCGCAGAAAGCTCGTATCCATGCGAGTAATTTTTCTGTTTTAGGTACTGTAAGTACAACATTTATATAATATGCATAATTGCTGGTACCTGGTATACACTGATATCTATATATGATGTATGATTTTCAGCCGTCGTCGATACTCACCTTCGTTCGTACTATCAAGCGCAACGACAGACACGTATAAGCCCTTGCCGCAGACCTCGTCGCTTTCGGTGCTCTGCTTCGCTCTCGCACAAGGTGTACAAATACACACTAAGTCCAAGGTACAGTCAACTAAATGCCCAGCCTCATTTTTTTGTGTTTATTCCATAACTCACGTTTGAGGATCGTCATAGAAGAATTGCCAAAACTCGCAAATCGCGTAAGCTTTTGACTGAAATATATTTGCGTCTGATTGGTACTCAAGCGAATGACCAAATAGCTATTTTCATTTTTGGGAGGAAATATCCATTTCAACACATATGTCAAAACTTCTTGTTTCGTCAATTTTGGAGAAAATTGAAAACAATTTGGTTTTCTGCACCTAAACGTGGCACGTGGCACGGCCCACGTAACCGAGGTAGGTCACGCGAATTAGCGGTATGTCACTGTCTTATTCAGAGGCGGAAAGGTTTACCATTGCAAGATGGAGGACCACAGCAGCTGCCGCACCGCAGCGCAACCTCCGAAGGCCTAAACAGCCTGCGACGAGTCGAAATCAATCGAGGGCGCCTAACACCAAGTGTTTGGTCGGTTTGCGCCTCCAAGTTCACGACTTCGCTCAGACGTTCGAACGCTGTGCCCTCGTCGCTGCTGCCCACGTGGGGTGATGGGTCTGCACCAGCTGACCCAAGAAATCGCTACACCGAAAGTATTTTACTCGAAGCGGGCAAACAATCTTTGCCGCTAACCGCGGCGCTCCACAGAGGACGCGAGCCTTTCCCTCGCCTCGTTCGTCGGCCACGATGTTTGTGACCTTAATCCTTATGCGTGGTTCCAATTCTGTAATTCACGATACAGTTAATAACGTAGTTCTTTTGTTAGAAGGTTCTCGAATTTGTGTTCGTTATTTAGACGGTTGTACTGAAACACCTGGGGAACAAACCACACGACCTTCGGGTTTAACGGTGCCTTCAGGAATAATAGTGGATGTTTGCGTTCGTTTTTTCTTTTTGTTACTTCAGTTTTGTATTAGTTATGTACCATACATGAACCCTTGAAATGCAGACTTTCTTGAGAATGGAAAACATCCATTTCCGGTGCAATTGTCAAGGCTGTTCACGGGTCAAGTCAAACCTCACTGGCCGGGTCGGGTCGGGTCTGTGCGGGTCAGCTGACCCGACCCAACCCGCCCCGCGAAAATGTCTAGACGTCATAACCGGACCGGACTTGACACGCGAGATTTTCTAACCTACCTGACCCGACCCGGCCCGACCCGCGACATTTTAAAACCTGTTGACCCAACTCGACCCAACCCGTGACATTTTAAATCCTGTTGACCAGACCAAACCTGACCCGCCAGGCTCCGACTGACCCGTGACATGCAGGAAATGTCGCGGGTCGGGTCACCTTCACCCGCGATGTTTTTTCTCCCGACCTACGGATTCGACCCGTGGATCCGATGCACTGGTCGACACTTCGAAAGTCAGATAATCTGTGTTCCTGTACCCGGAAGTGATAGATGGCCTGGGTGCAATGGGTATGGATGGGCCTAGACATGATAATACATATTTGGCGGCGTTTCAACGTACGAATACGATTAAAAAGGAGTATCAGCACCACAGAGGCCCGCGGATAGCAAGCAATGTGGTGAATCCGCTGGTCAGATCTGCAGGGCGGACTTGCGGGTCGGAAAGTAACAACTCACGGCTTAAAGTGGCTCGACCCGTTACGTGACCCGTATCTCGCGGGTCATGACCCGACCCGACCCATGCATTTTTCATAAATCTTGACCGGACGCGACCCGACCCGACCCGCCGCATTTGGAAACCTCTTGACCCGACCCGACCCGGCCAGCCAAATTTCAAAAATTCTTGACCCGACCCGACCAGACCCGACCCGTCCCGTCATATTTTAAAGTATAATGACCCGACCCGACCCGACCGGCGACATTTTGGAACCCCCTTGACCCGACCGGCGGGTAGGGTCATGACCCGTGAACAGCCCTGGAATTTGTTTCTCCTGAACATCACAAGAAACCCACATTCTAGACACGATATTGAAAATTAAGTGCGCGAACAATTGTGGTAGTTGCCTTTACGATCATCACGCAACTTGTTTAAATGTAAAATTCAAATTTTGGATGGCGCTAAATTGTTTCGGGTTTTTCGCCCTGTTCGCGGTAAGGCGAAGGCTGAAAAAACGGGAACAAAACGGGAAAAAAACGGGGGAAAAACGGGGGAAAACATTTCGGCTCCATGAACATAAATATTTTAAAACCAAGCCATTTTGTATGATGATCGTAAAGCCCACCAGCACGATTGTTCGCCCTCAAAATTTGAACACCGTGTCTTGAATGAGGGTTCCTGGTGATCAGAATATTTAACACACTTAAAATGGCCGTATATTTTCCTTGCCGAAATCTGCCTTCCAAGCCTACAACTAAGGAAACACAGCAAAAAAGAAGCGAACGCGAAGTGGTATTTTGTTGTACTCAATGCATCGTTTGACCCTAACGTTGGAGGGTATGCTTCCTTGGTTATTTCAGAACAACCATCTCCATAATAACAAGGACTTCTCAACGGACGACTAAAGTACTTCACTCTTCCACAAGAAGCAGAGCTTTTTTGGTCTAGTACATTTACGAAATTTAATTCATTTCTAAACACAAAATCGAATAACGATTTTTCGTTACAGCAAAAACAGCCACTTGTAGATGGTAGTAATAAATAAAAATTACTGTCTTAAAACGGTTACCAACCTTAAAAGTGCCAAATGTTGAGCCCAGCCAATGTTCACGCCGTTTTTGCGAGTCCAAGTATTGGGAAATGGACTCTGCAGTCTATCTAGTTGATTCGTAGTCACTACCAATGAGTACACTAAGTATCTTATTCTAGATGCGGGGAACTACAATATGCGGAGAGACTTGGTGTATTCCTTCTCACTGCTGTATTGTATTCAAGTTGTAACTAGCTTACTACCATA
>JBBMKB010110948.1:0-21144 GCA_037833945.1 Alaria marginata
CCCCTCCTCCTCCGTTTTTTCCTCCCCATCCTCTTCCACAAACTCGACATAAAACATCGCGTGAAGAGGGCAGGGTATGAAAGCACCATACGAAGTATACACCTGTATTAATAGTAGGGTGTGAAGGAACCGTCGAAGTTGCACTATGTGTTTCCGCCTATTGTTGTATTACGCAATATAATATAAATCCCCAGTTCGGGGCAATGATTGGATAGCGGGGCCCGGGACAAGCAAGAAAAAAGTAAAGAAAACAATCCGAGGCTTTGGCGGGCATTTTCGACACGGGGTTGTGTTGTGTGGCGTTTTATGTGTCTGTCTGCTGTCGGCCAACAATCCGGTGCTGTTGTTGGTGCTGCTTGTCTACGCCCTCGCCAAGCAGTTTTGCCGTCGTCTTTAGTACTTTGCCCTTACTACGCGCCCAATGTGACGTCCTTTTCTTTGGCCACGACTGGGTCCGTCCGTATCGAATTTTGCCGTCCAACGCCGTTGGTTGTTTGTTTGTTGTAGGCACTGTATTGGTAGTATCAATAGTGTTAATAATAGAATAGGCCCTGTAGTGGTAGTATTAATAGTATCAATATTCTAAATAGCGCAGTTATTATTAAATTCCTACAGTCCGCGTGCGGCCAAACTGGCGCTTCTGTTACTGTTTTTTTTCATTCCGTCTAATCAGAGTACAACCACGTTACGACATTGGTTAATCGTTGATCGGTCACGAGTTTGTTCGGTTCTACTGTAGTAATAGATTGTAGGATTCAATTGAGGGGGCGCAGTAAACATCGAGCAGATATGTACTTTGCCAACGTTTTATTTTCTGGGATATAACTCACTAGTCAACGAAGAAGCACCACGAATAGCTTTTGTTTTACGACCAAACCCACCATTGTATATTGCCTTACCAGTAATATCTGTATGCATGCATGCGTACCTACAAAAAGCTGTCTGGTACACTTTTTCGCTGAACTGGACAAGCGTCCACAGTAGCTGTCTATTTTCTTCCGCTTGATTTAGCTCTAGGTATCAATTCAGCGGGCGTTTTGAACACACAACAGACAGGTCTGTGCGTCTTGACTAGATACTTTTTCGCTGGTAATTACACCACAAGTATTGAGTGACATGAATACATCCATATTGTCGCCGTTCATATACAGGCTTGAATAAGTCGTTCCACTTGTGTTTTGCTTATCCGAGCAATATGCCTACATCCATATTGCCGCTGTTCATATATACGCAGGACTGAGTATGCTCTTCACTTTGTATGTTGATTATCTAGGTATCAGGTTCCTCCGGCTACTGACTTCTCATCAAGGGGGCGTATTGGAATATGGAATTTGAGGTCCATACGTATGCAGCCACTTCGCACGAGTACACTGGATAGCTAGTTTGAATGCCGGACAAAAACAAATTACGGCGAGGTTTCAAGCGTGTCTCCCCTTGTCATCCGGTACATTGTACAACTATTCAGATCAACTCCCTGTTTCGGGTCGTCGGTGTTATTGCAGGGCATCTACTCGTATTAATAGCTAGTATCAGGGAATGTTGCAGTAGGATGGACTGGCGGCCAGTACAACAGCCCGTAGACTACATCTGCGCGTTGCGTGGGCCTTGTCTCGTGACGATCAGGTGGCGGCCACGCCTACCTCGATCACTCCTTCGTCTTCTCCCATTAACTTTCTCTTCTCGTCTTGGTTTCCACATTTGGCCAATTGAGCGTCTTGAATGAAAAAAATGTTTTCTTCTTCACGAGGTGTTCTTCACAGACACGCACCTCTTATCACAGAGACAGAGCCTTGACACGCATCATTCTTTCACACCACGCGCACGTTTCCAGACACCCCTGTTGCGACATTTCCTCTCGGCAACCGGCAACCAAGTGCACATATACTGCTGCTGTACAGTAGGAAGCCTACACAAGCATCGCACACCTAACGCAAACCCTACCAAAACACAGGGCAGACGAAAATAGGACTTCAGCCAAGTGTATAGAAACACTACAATACTGGCCGTACACTGGGTAGTACAAAGTGCACGGTCCGTAGCTCTGCCGACCACAGGCCATTTACACCTTCTTGTTTGTGGGAGTAAATAATTTCGGTAACACACCTCGTCTGCCGTCTTGAGCTCGAAGACTTTGAGGTACACCTCCACGCATTGCTTCTCGGGGACCAGTTTCGCGGCGCCGTGTCGTTTCCGCTTTCGCATCGAGACCGTTTCATGCGCTCCTGCTTCGGTCGCCAAACTACCTGGTATTCCGTCCCTAATGCCTTCATCGTCATCATCATCATAATCATCATGATCATGATCATCATCGTCACCATCCGCATCATCAGCATCATGATCATCCCGATCATCACTATGATCATCATGATCATCAGCATGATCATCAAATCCATCGTTCTCCTCCTTTACATCCTCTGCTGTTTGTTGCATCGGATGATGCATCGGATGATTTGCGTTTTTTTTTTTTCGGGCCGCCAGCGCCATGCCTCTTGCATTTCCCCGTGCCCGGCGGATTGGCAGCGGCACCACAGACCGAATTGGCACGTTTTCCGCGAGATCAAACTGCGTTACATCTGGTAGGATCCGCGGCAGGGTCCAGCTGTTTGCTGCTGCGGGCTGCTACTGCTGCTACTGCTGCTGCTTTGCTGATCTTCCTGCTGCTGCTGCTTATGGTCTATACCGACGACCACATATATCATGCTGCTGTTGGGGTCGCTGCTGCTGCTGCTGCTGCTGCTGTGTGCTGCTGCTAATTTTGCTGTTGTTGTTGCTGTTGCCGTTGTTTTGCTGCTTTTCTTGTTTCTGGTCTAGACTAACCTTAACGACGACATGATCATGCTGCTGTCGAGGTCGCTGCTGCTGCTGCTGCTGCTGCTGGGATACATCGGCCTGACCCCCTGGGTCCTCCTGCTTGATGCGTGTCTCATAGTTCCCGCGCCACGACCGTGCAGGCACGCTTCTCCGAGACCGTGTGTAGGCTTGCTGCTGTTGTTGCTGGGGTAGCTCCTGCTGCTGCGGTGGGTGGTGAGTTAGCTCCTCCTCCCCCTCCTCCTCCTCCTCCTCCTGCTGCTGCTGCTGCTGCTGCTGCTGCTGCTGCTGCTGCAACTGCTGCTGCTGCAACTGCTGCTGCTGCTGGTGGTCATCGCCGAAGGTCTGCCTCCACAGGGTCTCTGAGGTGAAGGAATGTTCGCTCAAGTAGCCATCCATACAATCGTCACGTTGGACGTCGTCCATGCCAACTGTCAACAGCGTGGGAAGTACGGCTTGCTGTGCTGTTGTGTGTTGTGTCCTCGTTTGCGGCTTGCGCCACAGAAGCGAGGTATGCGTACAACTCCTGCGTCGCAACCAGGGGAACTGTGTTTATTGTCCCCGCTCGAATAAACCGACCAAAAAAAAAGAAAACGACGTGTGAAGTGAAGTGTGAAGTGTGAAGTGTGAAGCAGCGTTAATTGTGAAGAGTGCGATCTTTGCGATCTTGGATCTTACCAAACAAGCGCCCACCGCGTGCAGCAGCAAAGAAAGTACAAATATCACCGATCACCGCGCTGCGCGCGCGAGTTGCACAGCAGCAGGACCTGGTGTTCCTCACATTGTTGTGCACTCAGCCCCTCGACTACTCCGTCAGCAACTCGGACTGCTTCGTGTGGCCGGCGCTTCGTATGATGAAAACGCCCATTATGATCAACATCATGATGACGTATCGTGTTCCCCCCCAAACGTCTCAAGTCCCAAAGGAACGTTTGATCGTATGTGTATGTTGTTCAGATGTTGTTGTAGTGTAGTGCAGCGTCAATGAATGGCATTGACACTCTGTTCCCCATTGTGCTGTTTTCACGATCGAATGAGCGACTTCCCATGCTTTCATGTGTTCCAAGGGAGGCAGCTAAGCTCCTGCTGCGTGTGGAAACTGCCTCTTATTATTATTGTGTGCCATGCGTTATCATAAGTAATACTCAACTCGAGATAATGAGCGACTTCCCATGCTTTCATGTTTTCCAAGTGAGGCAGCTAAGCTCCTGCTGCGTGTGGAAACTGCATCTTATTATTGTGTGCCATGCGCTATCGTGAGTAATACTCAACTCGAGACATGTATGCTCGTCGTTCCCTACAGTCTACTCTGGGGTCCCTGCTGCTAAAACCCCAATAATAATACCGTTCTCGTTAAGCGTTCTCGTTACTCAAGTGGTGTTGGTTAAGCGTTATCGTTACTCAAGTCCTCGATGTTCAAATGAGAAATTACTTGGTTTCATCCGAAAATATCCCGATTCAAATATTTCAGGCCCTGGCTCTCCTCGGTAATTCTCCCGCGAACCACGATAACCGCAGGAGATCGACGACGTCAGCGCATTTGGTGCTTAACGCTTAGTGTACACACACCATGTTCGGCAAGAATATTCCTGGCGTGCTGGATTGCCTGGCGTGCTGATCGCAATAAATGCCATGTACGATATGATAAGAAGGGGCCTGACATATTTCAGGTACACGGTGCGTTATTTTTATGGTATGCTATATACGTATGCTGTGATTATGCTGCGACGCTTCAACCACCATCAACTTAAAAAAAGCGATGATTCCTGGTGCTCCTCTGCTAAGCTGTACCCTTTCAACGTGAAACCAACCCCCTCGAGAACCCTCAATTCCTCCACTCCCGCCCCCGGATTTTTTCTGCGTCCATCTCCAACATACAGCACCTAGCCCATTTATCTCAAAGCTCAAAGCTCAAAACAGCCCTCCTCTCGCCAGTAAGAAGCATTACATCACCGCGAAGATGCGTTGTGCAGGCGCTGAGCCACTATACTTACTGCTCCTGCTGCACACAAATACAATGTACGTCGTGTATCTCTCTATATATTAATAGGTAATCCTCCGCACGCCGCAACACGGTGCGCAGGAAACGGACCCCAACATGTATATATATCATGAATGCACTGCCACGAGATACGTTTGCTGAACGAAATCCAGACACTACCGGGGAAAAAACACCGTGTTTGTGCCACTTTTGGCATAAGAGTAGCGAGGTGTGAACGAAGGTCCGATCCAAGATTCCGCGAGTCGGAGGAATATAGCTCTTCGTTTCAACCTTCCTCTCTCCCTTTCTGCAATGCGTACATGGACTTTTTATCGAACACTCGTGTGTTTTATTGCGAACCTCCATGGGGTGCGGTCGCAATACACATCACCCCCGTCGCTTCGCATACTGTATACCTGGTACTTCGTATGTATACACTGAATACCAATGTATGTACAGTCGACTGTGCACCCACTACTCGTACTGTTACAACGCGCAAAATTGCAACTACTCCTCCACGTACGTATACTACCGTACTCCACAACACGCCGATCGCCACAGCCCGCTACGGGTATGCGGCACACGTATTTCACAAAACCCGCAGCAGGGCAGGCCACCAAAGGCAACGATTTACAATACAGTCAGTCTCGGGACCGTTCTGTCCATCACGAAACTGCACAGCAGCAAAATAACGAAAGCTGCACAACAAAGGAAGTAGTGTAGCTGCTGAATTGGCATGGCTTACATACCATGGCCACTTTGGTACAAAGCGACAAAATCTGCTCCTCCGCAGGGAAAAAGGGCAATGGTGGACCTTCCTAAAGAAAAGTCCTCGCCTTCCACACGACTTCTTAGACGATCTTAGTGCGGGAAACGATTACAATAGGAAACGAATACGATAGGCCCGGGAGACTGGGTGTGTCTCTCTCCCGCTCTCTCCGACCTCCTCACTCTCGTCATGTGTGTTTTTTTATCTCTCCCTCTCCCTCTCCTCGCCCTTCTTCCTCTTCCCCCCTCTCTTTTTTTACTTCTCTCTCTCTCTCTCATTGGTCACTTTGTCGCGACCCCCTTGATCCCGCCATGGCCAGGCCTCCTTCACGAACGGGGTCCGTGACGCCAAGCCCTCCCCGCATCGCGCTCTTTCCTCAACCGCAAGACGCGCTTGTCCATGACGGCACTCCAAAGCGGGGGAGCGAGCGCCAGGAGGATGCAGCCAGGATAGCCCATGGGCAACTAAAAGTAGGAGGGAGGCGGGCACGAGGGGGGGGGGGGGCGATCATATATCCAGATAATTCCGAGATAACACACGGGATCACGCGCCTCTGGATATATCGAGCATGGAAACTGATTGCACCGCAAGCTTGGTACCGCTGTGTGTGTTTTTATTTATTTATAAATAACGATTAGTTTTTATTTCTAAGTGATACCGCCTCCTTGGTACCGCTTTCTTGCACTGTATCATGCGCATACTTGGTTTTGTTTTTTTACCAAACAATGCCAACGTGGCGCCGAGCCTAATTTGTACCAACGGGCTAGATTTCAGGAGAATGGGCTAACGCGCGAACAACCACAATCACGGTCATCGCCATCACTGGATTTCCGAGTCTCTCTACACTTCAAAACATTTGATGACAGGTGGGCATCTCTGAGGCTTGATTTGCGTGGCACCACACGATTATCCTCCGACCTCGGGGTTTTTACATATAGATGCGAGCTACTTAAGGGTGGCGGGGTGGGCGCATTCTGGACGGTGCCGCGCGATAACTCAATTTCCATGCCATAGTCCTGTTGGCGTTAGTGAAACGCCACACTCACCACTACAACAAACAGTAGACATCGCACAAGTGCCAACACACCGAATATTCGAAAACTTGAAGTTTGCGCAGCCCACTCAATTGGTCGAACTCACAGCTGACGTATTCGAAACAGCTTATAAAATGGAGCAAATGGCGAACAAAAAAAACGCCGGCTTGTTGAACAAACTTTCACTATATATCGTGGAAACCGCTCCCCAACAGCCGCTATTGTTATGAAAAAATTGTTAACGACAGCTGTCGACGTACTGTAGTAGTCAACTGACTGAAGGTTTCACCACGATCGCCCGCAACAAAAACACTACCAGCTCTTCGGTGGGATACGAAAACCAGTCTAAAAATCAATGCAAAAATTGGATGTACGAGTGCGATACAGATCGGCAATTTTCTAAAATCAGAAAAATTAACCCGGTTATGCAAAATTTGGATATACGAGTACGATACAGATCGGCAATTTTCTAAATCAGAAAAATTAACCCGGGTATTGTCACCTGAGGGCTGCGGTCGGGCTCAGCGCGAAGGGTCTGATACCGCCGCGTTGAATTGACGTGATGGTCACCGTGCCTCTGGAGCTTGAACAGCACCATGTTGGTCAGCCGGTGGGGAGCATCCCAGCTGTGCTCAAAACCTACAGGTTCCGCCTTGCCGTCCTGACCCCGCTGGCGTTCAAGCTATACAGTAGTCGCCGCAATCCATGGCGGCAATAGAAGCAGGCGGTGGTTAATATTACGGGGGACAATAGTAAATAGGACCTACGGTGTAGACAAAAACCTATATATTTCACTTTTTTACTAGCAATATTTGGTCCTGTTTACTATGGACCCCCGTAATAGTTGAAAAACGTCAGTTTGTGTGTGTGTGCTTGTCATGTTTGACGCGCCAGGGGTCTCGCCATTCGGTCAGCTCCTGCTCGGCAATGACATTTTACGAAGCCGCTGCGGCATACCGTATCCCTCGACAGGGGGTATTAACTAAGAGAAAAGGATAACATAAGCCGTCGACGTATAGTCAACTAACTGAGGGTTTATTTCCGGATCGCCCGCAACTAAAACGTATTAACTAATGGTTTCTCCCCCACCCCTCATATTTTCCTAAAAATTAACAATAAATTACTTGTTTCGCCCCAAACTCACAGAGCAAGTTCTGCCTCGAGTGCGGATAATTAGTTCCTTAGCGTTTTACCAACGCTACCACTGCGCCGGCACTGCACATATCAGGTGATCTACTCTGCGCTTGCTGTCACCCCCGCCATCTACTCTGGTATCACACTGGTTGTAAATGCACCCTACTCACCCCATAGTGCTCGACATAGTTGACCTTGTGAAGACGAGAGGAGCGGTATGGTAAAGGGGATGTACAACGCAAACGGACGAGAAGGGCGACGGACAGGGGGGGGTGGGAGGGGTCGAGGGGGAGACGAAGTCAGTAAAAAATCGATCCAAGTTAGGCTAACCCTTTTATTACGTACTGCAATTTTATTCCCATTCTAATTCCAAATAGTTTGTCCCCAATACGTGGGTAAAGTTGCGATGGGGTATATATTGAAATCAGAAAACGAACCCAATCGGCAAAGAAAAACGAAAAGTTAATGTAGCGGTAAGCGGTATTGGTTCATAAACACGCCTTGAGTTCTTCCAGAACGGGCTTCGCTCACCGACTCGAAGAGAAGGATGCCGACAAAGCTCTGGCCCAGGAACAGCCACGTGCTTTTCGGCCCAAACACCGCCGTTAACAGACTGCACAAGATCGCCGAAGCCGCCCAATACCTATTGGGGCATTTCACGAGCGTGCAGGAAGCACATATATATGCACGGTTGAAGGTATATACCACCAGAAGCGATGAAGATGGTGTCTGGAAAAAAAGTCGATCAAGTATTTGAAAGCAGCCACCCTCAATAAAAAAATACCACCATTTCACGGTTCCCTCAAGAAAAGTGGACATCAATCTTTCAAGATCGACCCTCGCAAAGCATGGTGTGCGCAAAACATGGTGAGCTGTGTTTTCAGTTTATCATGACAGGGACAGGCGCATATTAAGCGGGGTAACAACATGTTGAGTCGCGATTGCGATTCGCGATCCTCGATTTTTGATTCTCAATCATGGCAGGGATCGAGATCCAGCGTCCAATAATCGTGATCTCGCTATATAACCGAGAACCGACTCTCGAGACAACGATCTTCATCACTGACTTCATGCCCAGGCAGGCATTATCCTACTCGAGGTAAGCACTTTACAATACTGGTGTTTTTGATCTGGCTGGAAGCAACGCGCGTGCAGCAAAGCTCTGGAACCAACATCGGCCAAACTCCGCCCCAAACACGGAGGCTCCCAACTCTCGACCCCCCCCCCCCCTCCCCCCCCCCTTCCCCACCACGGGCTCTATCGGAGCTCTTCTTGTTGAAATTACACCTATTACGGGGGACCATAGTAAACAGTACCAAATATTGTTAGCAAAAATAGGGTATTATATAGGTTTTTGTCTGTACCGTAGGTCCTGTTTACTATGGTCCCCCGTAATAGGATGTGCTTAAAATCAACGCGAAAAGGACGAGGAACCAGCTGTATCCCGCGATGTCTCCTCACGAGATCCCAGCCCAAGCATTTTCCCGTCAGAGGGCCACTTTCGGACCTGGAAGACCAATATGGAACCAACAACATTGAAGATATTGCATATATTTCCTTCTTTGCGTGTTTCCTTTGATTTTTTGTACTTTCTGGGATTTTTTTATGAGTGATCGACGTTGACGCTCATGCAAATAATTTGTTTCTACTCATCCCATCTATTATCTTCGCACTTTTCATTTCTCCTTCTCCCTCCCTATCAACAGACGTAACTCAGACCGGGGGTCGCTAAGCAGGCTCTTCTCCCCTCTCCCCACTAACGGTACGCGGCTTCAGTTTTATCGCAAGAATAATTCAGCATTTTCTTCCCTCGTCGACTCGCGTCTAATTGTTTGGGAGGATGGCAAACATGAGAAAAATAGCACATCTGGTCTCTCACCAGAGCATTTCGTTGTGCCAGAACGGGAGGTTTCTATCGCGGCACCGGTCAACTTCCAGCCGCCACGCGCTGACGAAAGACCCTGCCACACATCGAGGCAGGAACGCGTAGAACGACTCCCCGTACCGTGCAGTGGCGGGGTCCTCGTCGGTTGCCACCTTCAGCGTTAATGAGGCGTTGTCGTCGAGGGGGCGGGGGGGGGGGGCGGGTCAGTACTCATTTGTTGCTTACCTTAGCCATTTTGACCATTGACCAAGCATCCCTTTCGAGACGGAGCACCTTTCTTGCTCCTGACAGAGACACCTCCAACATTTGGGCGCTCATGTGTTTTCCATTTATTACTTACAGGCTGGTTCACGTTGAATGTGCCAAATTTTGAGCCCGGAGAAATTCTGCATGCAACATCAACCTGAATGTCTCTTCGTTGGTATACTGAAAGCTATGAACAGGAGAAAAACATGACATGGTCAGATTTCAAAAGCATTACGAGTATCTAAAAAATATTTCAAATACGTCAGCTGTGAGTTCGATCAATTAATGATCGATACTCATCTTTGCAAGCTGCGCACTATTTATTTGGGCAAACGTTATGCCCGAAAACGTGTGAAAATGGCCGAAAAATGGAAATTGGCGTCTTCAGAGTGTTTTTCGGGAACGTTTTTTTGTTCTGCTTCATTTCAGTATCACAGAAAATCTCCTGGAAGGTTTCTCTGTGACGTCTCCTGAAATTTATAAAAACGTTCCAGAAGTTTGCACAATGGTAGGTATCGATGTCGGCTAAACACAGTTTTTTTTGGGGGGGGGTTCTTCTGTATAAATCGGCCTTTCACGGTTTCAGCTCGCATATTTAGGGCCCCAAAACATCGACAAACCGCGCAACGGGGACACATCCGATAGCCAAGCCGTGCAACGATGTCACATATAGTAACCATTGCTGCACATTCTGAGGTGAAAGGCTAGGTCTCCGTCTGTATAGCGGCGCTCACGACCAGCCGAGGCCGGCTTACGCCACGCGGCTACACCAGCGGCAGAGCGGCTACATGCAACGCATACTACAACAGGAACGCACTTCATTTTCCCAGAGACTTCGCACTGCGGGCGATCTATATATACCCACCCATCGAACGCGTAGTAACCCGACAAACAAACTCACGGCCTACTGATGGATATCTCACGAGCATTATTGTAAAGCACAAAAGGTGTTCCAACGATATTGAGAAGTTTTCCTCAAGTTCCTCCGTCACGGGTGTGGCTAAAAAGTAGTAACCCTACGTACCGTAGCCGCGTCACCCGCGTCATACGAGCGACCGGAACCAGGCGACATACCGCAGCATGTCAGACAATACGCGTAGTAAGGCAGCACCGTGCTGTTGTTGTCCCGGCCACGGCTGGCGACACATGCTACGATAAAGGTGCGCCCGTTTCTTTCTGGAGATCCTCACTTAAGGGCGCCCTGAACCTCACCCACCAACTGGTTTTTTAGTACACTGAAAGTTCAACGCGATGAACAAACACATGGCCTTAGGTATACCAAAAAAATCGGATAGAAAAACAAGGGGTTTCCGACGGTTTTGGGTTAATAAGGAGCCCCGTCATTCAGAAACAAAAAAAGCCAGAAAGTGCTACCTCTATCGTAGCACCCGTCTGGCGTGCTGCCCATACAACAACAGACACAAGAAACTACGTACGTCAGGAAAACAGGGAGCCTCACCAGTTTGTGGTGGCCCCTGTTGTGCTCCACGAAGAAGTGGCCGTAGCTTATCATCACGCACACCGCCCGTCCTGTTGGCGAGGGGGCGGTTACACAAAATGAAGCGCGGTGTTGAAAATCTCGGAAATGGTAACCGCATAGAGCTGGCGGAAGGCGGACGGAACGCTACTGCGCAGAGCGGGCGACAACACGAAAGCGGGAAGGCATCTCCCGTTTTCCACCCGAATCGCTAACGCATACAGCCATTTAAGATCTTCGTAGGGCATGCAAGAGGTTCAATACACACGAGGCTTCCCAAACCACCTTAACCCCTCTAGAACCCCGAACCCCGTCCCTATACTATTATCAAGTAGTTTTGTCCCCAAAAAGGGTTTCCAGTTCTAAAGGGGTTAAACGGCAGCAATAGCAGCAGCAGCGACAGCGACAGCTGCAAAACCGGCAATAACTTCAAAACCAGTAACACCTGCAAAAAAAACTGTCATAACTGCAGCAACAGCAACATAATCACCACCAACACCGCCACCACCACCCACCTTCGACAGCAACGGCAGAAATAGCAGCAGCAGCAACAGTTGCAAAACCGGCAATAGCTTCAAACCAATAACACCTTCAAAAAAAACTGTCATAACTGCAGCAACAGCAACATAATCACCACCAACACCGCCACCACCACCATCACCACCGCCACAACAACAACCATCACTCTCGGTCTAACTCACCAAGCCACTGCTCCAGTCGATTGGTCTTGTGGACCAGCTCGTGGCTAATCGTGATGCCCAGCCCCCCCGTATACACCCCCACAGACACGGTAAAGCCTAATAACATCCATCGTAGAGTACCAGAAGCACAGGACAAGAACAGCAACGGGATAAAAATCAGTGTTTGCAAGCTGTTGGCGCTGATGGGCTGGGTCGTCAAAACAGTGTTTACAACACTTTTGGTGCAGTCATATATCAATCAGTGTATACACACTATTGGTGCTGATGGGTTGGGTCATAACTTAGTGCTTACAAACTAGTGGTGTTGATGAGCAGACTACATAAAACAGTACTACCCTCTCGCGTAGACAGACCTCACTGGACGCGTAGCAGTAGCAGCATCAACAGCATATCGCGGAAGACGTGGGGGAGCAGTGAAATTCAGGGCGAAGGGATGGTCGTGAGAAGCGTAAGTATGCTAAGCTATAATTCTTACGCCATCGTAATCGCTACTACAATGGGATGTTTTGGGCCTCAACTAGCATGCGAGCGCAATGGTAGCACGATTAGGGTTATTGCAAGCATAACCCCGCGCTATCATAGCAGCATAATCCCGTAGCGCTAAGGATCACACCCTTGACCATGCTTCGGCTTTGCAGTGAAAAACAGAGCATTTATTTATAGTCACCTTGCCCGTGTGCGTTGGGGGGGGGAGGGCGCTCTGCACGTCTACGGGAGCGGTGCTCCTGCAAACTGCAAACTGGCGAACATTTGCGAGAAAAACGAAGCAGTTGGATCCTCCCAATGGCCAGCTGGTCGCCGCTACGACCCGTATCGTTTGGAGCGGGGCAACGCCTGTAGACAGACCTCTGGCCGCTTTGACTTGGTTCGATAGACGTGTGGCACGCCCCAAATCTGCTGCGTATTCGACTGATAACCATTTCCAGGGAATGGCATATGCTACGGTGCTGTAATCGGTAAAGGTGCACCATTATTAGTATTTGCCTTCTAAGGCTATTTGCCTTCTGAGGCTCCTCACTTGAGTATTACTAGATTACTGTATACCTTCATTCACGATAAAGCTGGTTTTGAACAAACTGAAAGTGCAATCCGGCGAGCAAACCCGTGGCCCGGTTGTACAAAACAATATTTTTGCAAAACAAGAATGGCATTCCGATTTTGGGTTAAGGAGCCCCGTCCTTCAGAAACAAAAAAAAAACAAAAAGTGCTCCCTCTATACGTAGTAGCACGCGTCGAATATTGTTTTTTTTTGTTTTGCTCGTCTCTCACAAATTTCTGTAAAACACCCCGAGCTCCAGTACATATAGCCCCCTCGCGCCCCACCCCAACACTTTTCTACAAGACATACCCACCCCGTGGCACGCTCGATCGAAGTCTCACGCGCAGCTTACACAAAGATGACCTTCGACGAAAGTTTCGATCTTACAGTTCAAGTGCGCGCGCGCGTGTGTGTGTGTGTGTGTGTGTGTTCAATTAAATGGCGGAGCTCTGTGCCACGTACCGAAGTATTCCAGGGCTGTGAGATCGAACGTGTTCACGGCGTAGCAGGCGTAGGCCAGGAGCGCCAGCTGCGCCGGGACAAACACCCAGGTAGCCATTCGGAAACCGATTCTGCGACGGCCGAGGAAAACAAACAGCGTGCGAAGCAAAGGCGTTGGGAGATGAATTTTGACACGGTTCGCACACTGCCGACTTTCTCATGAGAGACAAACAGCATGCGAAGCAAAAGGTGGTGGGAGATAAACTTGGCACGGTTCGCACGCTGCCTGCCGACCTTCTCATGAGAAAGAGCCTGACAAGGGACTGAGCTTAATTTTAGCTACGGGATTGGAAGATAATTTTGACGCGGTTCGCGCACTGCCGACCTTCTCAGAAGAAAGAGCCCAGAGGAAACTCAGCCTAACAGTTACGGAAAAATAATAAATTCGACAGCTGTTATACTGAAGTTAGTGTGGGAGACACCCTTTCTCAAAACAGCCAACATAGCCTAGAATCCACATATCGGTTTCTTATCGCACGGCCGGTGCTGTGTGGGCGCGGCCAACGGCGAAGAAGAAGCAGCGGCGCGGAGAACTGCTGTTTGACCCCGTTCAAGATGGATGCTGAGCTATATAGAGCTGCTCAGATGCTGTTACCACGTCGGATCGATGCCACGCGATGGCTTCGCAACGCCTCTGGCGGCAAGCGTACGTACGTGTGCATAGCTGGGCCTACAGCAAATCGGGTTTGACCTCGCAGCGCCTGTGACAGTAAACGCTCGTGTGCACGGCTGGGCCTGCCGCCAGTCGGGTTCTGCACCAAAGACAGGCTAGACGGAGGGGACCGCGGAAGCTCCAAACAGTCGCGGCTGGCACGCAACAATCCGCGTCGAACACGAAGATTTTGTAGCTGCAAGTGCGAAACGTTTTTTTTATGCTGCTATTTTGAGGTAGCCTTTGGTTTAAAGCCTTAGTGACATCACATTATTTCTGCGTGCACATCATGCCTAATAATCTATCATTTTCCGCCCCGTTTCCTGCGCCAAGCCTCTCACCATCACACCGTACCGCAAGAAATCACCTTTGATCGAGGGATACTTAAGCGGGTGAATCTTAATCACGGCAGGAAAACGTCTCAAACCCCCGTAGCAGTGTGCCTTCGTCGCCACCGAATCTGCAAGCACTGCACGCCTACAAAGGGCAAACCCCTCCCCTTCCCCCTTTGCCCCCTCTCTCCCCCCCCCCATACCTTTCGCGGAGAACCTTGTAGTCGTGATCTCGGTAGTTGAACGTGTCCACACCGACAAAAAAATCAGCCGCGGGGAGGAAGAGGAACGCCCAGTAGAACCCCATCGCCGTCCAGCCGCCCCCCTTCAAAATATCGATACCGCGCGCGCGAGAACACTTAGTTAAGGCGCGGGGCAGGAGGGGATCTGTTCCACGGTATCTGACCCCAGCAGAAAACTACAAATGGGTTTCTACTGGTGGAGCTCGGCGTGTGGGGGGGGGGGGGGGCGCCTTACACCACAAACGCCCTTAGTCCTGTCAATACTGTCCCTACTGCACCTGCTATTGCACTTTAGCGGAGGCTTCTTAATAGCGGCAGAAGGAAAGCCTTACAGTGCCTCTCTCGAAGATTGGCGACCGGGGCCTCTGGGTACAGAGACATCGTACGCTTCGAAGAAAACAGATGACCGTGGTCGCAGCGACCCTTAGCACTTCACGAAAACAAACAAATGACCGCCTCGTCATCACGGTACGCATATATCATAGCACAGAACAAAGTCTACCCGGGAGTATTCGCCTTTGAAGGCCATGGTAAAGAACCACTTCGAGCGCGACCACAACTTATTTTAAGCAATCGACCGCCGCCATCTATCGCCACCGCCACCGCCACCGCCACCGCCACCGCCAGCTTCATCTTCACCTTCACCTTCACCGCCATCACCACTACCACCGCCACCACGACCACCAAGACCACCAAGAACACCACGACCACCATCACCGCCACCACCACTACCACCGCCACCACGACCACCAAGACCACCGCCGCCACCGCCACCGCCACTGCAACCGCTACCGCCACCGCCACCGCCACCGCGCAGGTTCGCCTTCACTAGTCTACCGACTGCGACCAATCACCTCCCGCAAGCCTTTGACGACGAAGAAAGGAACGGCCAGGTGAAGGAAGTAGGGGGCCGGGCTGTCTCCCGAGTCGGGAATGGCTGCCGTCGACAGGAAGACCACCGCCACAAACCTGATTTCGTCAGTTGGTACGATAACGGCGGATGACGCGGCGACTTTCGAGCGTAAGTCGTGAGCGGCTAGGTCCGTGGAACGGAGCATGGGCAAGCAAGGCCCGAGCCGAGCCAAACCAAGTGCGAACTGAGAGGCAAACGAGAGACGAGAGAAGCCTTTTCACCACGTGTGAAGGTCTGCGCACTTTTATTATCCGCACTCTCGTCCCGATGCACACAAAAAAATCGGGTCAACGATCTTCACTGATCCTCACTGCCCCCCTACATCTACAATGCTCTGCATCCTGTACCAACCTTCACACTCGTACTGCATACTGCAATATCATATAATTCCCTACCGGAATCCGATTGGCTACAAAAAAGTGACAGTTTCATATCTTATCGCAAGATTCCCAAGCCAAAGATACAAAAAGACATGCACGATGCACCCTTGCCCTCATTCAACTCGCGAGGTCGATGCACCGTCAGCACGCCATACTTCCATGCACACCTTCTTTCGTAACAGCCGACGGCCGCCAAACAGTACAAAATAGTAAGACTTGCTTGCCGCCCAGTATGACTCGCGGCTGCGGCCCTTTCAATAGAGCAACGAGGCGTGCGCATAAGGGTCGCAAACAGTGCGATATCTCTGCAAGTCGACGACTGCCACACCCCAAAACCCTCTCACCCCACGTAAGTCAAGACGTCGTGGTCCAGCAAGAGAGCAGACCCCGCAACGAGGCAAACCACCCAAGCCTTCCACAGGAGGGGACACAACCGTCTCAGCGCCGGGCTGGGGGGAGGGTAGTCTCTGAGCGCCCACCAGTCCTTGCTTGGCGACACCTTTCTGGGATTCCATGCAAGAGCAAAGACAGACACGTCAAGTGTGGCCTACCATACGATATACCACTCTGTCCGTAAATATAAGCACCGTTTTGTATTCAAATTTATCATCAAACGGACCTTATATTTCCGGACAGAGTGGTACCTATTACTAAAGTCGACAAGTCGGCTGGCCATCATCTGACTGCTAACGGTACCTACCATGTAGTTCTTAGTCGTGAAATCCTCACAACTCTAATGTTATGCCCTTGCTGTAGGGCGCAGCAAAGATTGTAACTTATATTTGAAATATTAGGATTTCCAACCGTCTACGAGTCGTAGTGCGAGCTTGCAGTAGTGTTTTGAGGGATCGTGCTGCTGCCGCCGTGTCGTACAACTCCTTGCGTTGTGTATATTACGGGGGACCATAGTAAACAGGACCAAATATTGTTCGTAAAAATAGGTACATATGTACCAGTAGGTTTTTGTGTGTTCCGTAGGTCCTATTTTTTACTAATAGGACCAAATATTGTTAGTAAAAATAGGTAAATATTTAGGGTTTTTTGTGTACCGTAGGTCCTAATTAATATGGCCCCCCGTAAATAGTTCGAACAGCAAAATCATCATTCTCCAATCAAGCAGTAGTAGCCGACGCTGCTGTGATGGTCGGGTTTTTTTCGTCGTCACTTTGTACCTCTGAAGCTCCAAAAAGGTTTATAACTCGCTCTGCATACCTGTAATCTGTACTGCTGTGGCTGTTAACTCTTTCAAGATTTAAGAGGGAAATATCTATATTGCACGCCTCGGACAGATCTAGATCATCTAGATCATCAACAGCAGCAGATCCTACAGCTGCCGTTGTGAGATGTTGTGCGGGATCCGTATATGTGGAGTACAGATCCAACCCCGGAAGCATGTGTTGGACCATGCAGATCGTACGGCTCCAACCGGGCAACATGAGCTAACAAAACCTTCCATGAAAGATCTACTGTAGATCATCAAGTGGGAACCGATGATCTATCTGTTCGACGTGTGAAATATTGTCAAAATTTTAAAAAAGACGACTACAGCATCGGCCACACGAAGTAGCGCCGGCTGCCATTAGTGTAGGGGATTATGCCTGAAGTGCAACATAAGGAGCTACCAGTGTCCGACGACCAGACAGGGCATGGTGCTACTCGTGCTGCTGCAAGCTCTTCCTACTACTGTAGACAGAGTTGATACGACCGCACATACACTACCAGCCCTCCCATAAGAAAGAGGCCCACAAGAAATTCAGCCTGAAAAAATCGGGGAAATAAGAAAGTGGACAGTTTTTATACTGAAATTAGTGTGGGACAGACCCTTTCTCATGTAAGAAGCCCAGCCTAAAACCAACACTCGGTTTCTTATCAGCGGGCCGGTACTGTATGTACATCTCGATTGTTTTGAGCGCGCTTTGTGGGGCGCACAAAAACAAGCAAAGCAACCAAGCAGGAGGCGAGGCAGCAGCACCGCACGGGTGGGGGGGGTTCCGACAGCAACTCGGAACATTGCGACGTGTTCTGTCAACTCCTTCGGACTCTCTTCGACAACGGCGTCCATACCGCTGTCATCGCCCCCCTTCCACCAGAGACAGAAAACGGACGTTCTGGTCGTTAGGAACTGCAAAAAAGCATCCTGCACTGAAATTCCAAGTATATTGTTCCCAATGTCATGGTTCAGTTCTTAACCCCTTTACAACTGGAAACCCTTTTTGGGGACAAGATTACTTGATAATAGTATAGGGACGGGGTTCGGGGTTCTAAGGGGTTAAATAACAGCTGCCAGTACAAAAAAAACACTGTTTTCATAAAAAAAAAACGTGCAGGGGCGGCGGAGGCAAGGATGTGCCGCTTCGTGATAATTATCGTCTCAGTCCTTGCTGAGCATAAATGCTTACTTACGAGCTAAAATCTTAAATTACATACAAACTCAGCCTGAAATTCTTAACTGCCAAATTCTTAACACATGTCGAGTACTGCTGTTGTATCATACCAGGTATCATACGTGTAGGCGAGGAAGGATCGAAGAGCCAGCACAAGAACAAATTGCGCAATACCAAAGATATTTCATACGTATAATACGTATCATACCAGGGCCAATTTCTAGTACTATTATAATACGATTGTTTGTTGTATCATACCTGGTACCTGGTATGGTATAGTCATACGCTGACTGGAATCATAGAAGTATCGGGCACAACGACAACGGCAGAAGTATGTAATCGCGTTAGTAAAGTGTCAAGGCTGCAAGGCTGCAAGGCAACCTTGACGGAGAAAAACACGCGTTGTGAAGAAGAGTAGACTCGAGGACGACGACATTGCTTGCCCCTACAGGCCACATTTCACATTTCGGATACATCCATCCGTTTATTCTTAGATCTACTCGTACATACGATACAAACCCGTCTCAATTTTGTATCATACCATTTTTAGGCAAGTTGGTCGGTTCGAAAGACAGAGCGGGCGAAGCGGTCGCTCCGATCATTGAAGTTGACCACAAATACTGCTGTCCAAAAATTCAAGCTTCAACGTGCGTGTGTCGAGTGCTCGTAGCGCTGACGCAGCAGATAGCCGGTGGAAAGTCATGGCCTTCCGCGCCGAGGGGCGGTCAGGGATGGTGTTGCCTAGCGTCTAGCGTGGGTACTGCTGTTGCTGTACTCCTGGTATGATACGAGGAGCCCTCAACTGCTGCCATGCTGCTGCTGTGCTCACCGATTATTTGAAGTTTTTTGCCTACTTTTCTCCACAGAACAATCCGTTGGACGAGGAGCATTTCGCGCCGAGAGCGGTGCCATCTCGACGGATTAAGCCACAGGTGGGATCCTCTGGCTCACGATGCCGCTCGAAAACCAAGCGAGCACGTGGTCAAGGTGTATTCCTTTCGCGTAGCTGACAGCTGCTTGCAGCACTACAGCAGTAGCAGAGAAGCCAGCACGTGGTGCGAAGAAAGCAAGTTCCTACCCTCACGATTCAAGAACCCAGATCCCATTCCTAAACCGCCTCCCCAAGCGGTATAAACCTCCATCCTGCTACTGCACCAACATCCAACATCTTGGAGCTGTGCTTCCCATCAGGGGCGCTATGGTGGGCTACATGAACATGGTTGTGCTCATGGCTTCGATCACGTGCAGCATGGCCTATTGCGTGCCGTCATCTTCTGTACTCGTCGGCCTTGAGGTAACATGAAGCATCGCAACCATCTAACGTCTACCAGGTAGTTGAGTCGTGTGTCTCTGTGTACGTACAAGATCGAACTACAGCAGTACGTACTGTTCCGAGCAGCAGTTGTTCATGTCATGTCGCATTTGGCATTCCAGGTCGTTGTGTCTAACCATGTACATTGTAGAGAGAGCAGCTCGTTTTCTTACGTGCGTATGGTGAATACTACCAGGTATGTAGGCAGTCAGCAGCTGACTAGAACAGGATCCACGTCTACTGCAACAACTATTCTGGATCTCCGTTCCAGCGTTCGGTTGAGGTGCGCCTCTGTCTGTACGTGCTGTACCATAGGCCCGCCAATAAGAAACACCTAAGAGTTTCGAGTGACCCTCAGTTTCTTATGTTTCCATTAACCTTGAGCAACCTTGAGGATAGGTTTTATGCAGGATTTAGTATGGTGCTCGCCGGTGAACACGAGTTCTTAGTCCTTCTTTCTTAACGTCCCTAGTATTTGATACCACGGTAGTTTCTTATTGGCGGGCCTAAACTGCTGTAGTCGGCGAGTACTCGACCTTTTAATTTCTCTGGCTCGTTGCCCCGTTTCGTGTACGTACAGCACCGGGTATGGCATCATACGTATCGCATGTATTCGCCCGGTATCCTACGTCGTATATTGGCATGCGCACTCATCACCCCGTTATCGTATAAGCAGGGCATCGGCTCTTCTCGTACTGTACCTGATATGTGGTGGCATGCTTCGATGATGGTTACGCACTACAGTACAGGACACCTCATAAGAAACAGGGTAATATGGAACGCAGACTGGTATTTACACGAAAATAAGAAATTCGGGAGCTGTTGTACTGAAGTTTGTGTAGAAAGCACTCTATCTCAAACATGAAATCCAGCCTAAGCCATATTTCCTGTTTCTTAATAGGTGTCCTGTACTGCTGTATGAGGCGAAAGAGTGCTCCGTACATACATGTAGTTCGTAGGCCCGTGTGTGTTCGAAGGAAACGAAAAAAACGAAATCCCGCCGCACCTAAAACGCCCCACAGCACACCACCAGCACACCAAGCCGCCAAAACCACAGCGGGCCGGCGCCCTTGGCGAACTCGAGACGGGTTGTGACGAAATACCTCAAGTTACTTACCATATGTGCTACTGCTCTATATACTGCTGTGCCACGACCACCTGTTGATCGACCAAACGCACGAGGATGGCTGCTGGTGACCACCTGAGCAGTTGGTTCTATGGCCTGGGTATACGTCGGGTGTGAAGTCGTCGGAGGCCCGATGCGTTGTTGCGAGTTGCGAGTACAGTCGAGGTCCCTCTATAGTGCGGGTATGTGCCAAGCGATATCACCCGCACTATAGCGGGCACCCGCACT